>PVJS01024499.1:15149-28728 GCA_004027185.1 Glis glis
TCCCAGTACTTGGGAGGCTGAGACAGGAGGATCACAGGTTCGCGGCCAGCCTCAGCTAACTTAGTGAGGCCCTCCTCAACTTAGTGAGAGCCTGTTTCAAAATAAAGAATAAAAATAGGGCTGGGGGTGTAGCTCAGAGGTAGAACGGTCCTGGGTTCAATCCCCAGTACCGCAAAAAAAAAAAAAAAGAATTACTCATAGAAGCCAAAAGGCAGAAGCAACCCATGTGTCCATCAACAGTAGGATGCATGCACAAAATCTGGTGTATATGTTCAATGGAATATTATCCAACCTTATGAAGTTATCCATACCAATCTCAATAGTATGTATGGGGGGAGGAGGGAGTGGAGTGAGATCTGGAGGGAAACTCACCAAGTGCTGTGTGCGTGTGTGTTTCTATCACTCTGAAACTCATTGTGATGTATATAATTACAATGCACCAATAAAAGTATATTAAAGTATATTAAAAATAAATTCTGGTCTATGTTACAACATGGATGAACTCTGAAAACATGCTAAATAAGAAAGATACAAAAGGATGAAAAATATTGTTTGGTTCTATTTACTGGATGTACTTAACATAGGCAACTGCATAGAGATAGAAAGTAAAATAGTGGCTACCAGAGCCCGAGGGAAGGGGAGTGGGGAGTTACTGTTTTGTGGGTACAGTTTCTGTTTAGAACAATGAAAAAGTTCTGGAAATGGATGGTGGTGATGGTTTCAGACATTGTCCGTGTACTTAATGTCATGGAATTATGCACTAAAAAATGGGAAAATGGTGAATTTTATGCTGTGTATATTTACCAGAAAAAAATTGGGAAAAACCTCCCAAGTAATGCTACTGTGCAGCAGGAGTCATACCCCCACTGTCGTTGACCTCTGTTCTACTACTTCTATGAGGCGCACTCCTTTAAGTGAGTCTCTTCACCCTCAGTGTGGTGGGTAATACAAGCCTCAATTAGACTGTCAGTGCAGAAGCCTGGCTTTTACCATTTCCTGTGCACCTGCGCACATCTTTAACTCCCCTAAGACTCTATTGTCTCATCTGTAAAATTGGAAAGTTCTTCATTTTTTTTTAATTCAACAAGATAATTCATGCAGAGGGCTTAGAACAGGTATATGCCACCTGGTTCACATGGTGGTAATAATGATAAGGTGATGAATAAGATTTCCTGAATCAAGGGTTAGGATGTGTGGGTGAACCCCTTAGGGGGCAGGTCATAGCTGACTTAGAGACACAGTTCATCCACTCGCAAGTCTGGGCTGCTGCTAGGGAATTTGCTTCTCTGAGAAATAATCCTCCTGGATGATGCTAATGTTGCAGGTCCAGGGACCACACTTTGAGAATCATGAGCTTAGCTGTTGAGGAGATCCCTGCTCCTTAGGTGACCTGATGCTAATTAACAGACTCTGCTCCTCGATTCAATTTTGAAAGAGGTGTATTATTTTATTAGGAGTATTATTTTTTGGCTTGTCAATCTTTCTCTCTAGACATCACACAACATCTCAAAAATACATGCATTTTAAACAAAGTGGTTAAACTTTGAATTACATATTAAACTATGTTGAAATAACTTCTGGTGTTCTATTGCATAGCAAGATACTATAGTCAACAGTAATGCATCGCATACTTCAAAATAACTACAAGAGAGTGTGTTAAATGTTCTCATCCTAAAATATGATGAATATTTAAGGTAATGGGAATGCTAATTAGCCTGCTGTAATCATTCCACAAATATACACATATCAAAACATCACATTGTACCCTATAAAAGTAAATATATGTAACTATATATCTTGCATATATATTTACTTATTAGTTGTCAATGTGAAAAGCTTGAAATTTAAGGTTCAGTAAATCCAGTCATGGAGTTTCTGAAAACCTAGAGGATTACTGAGGCATGCTTCAGGAGAAGAAGTCAGGGAGAAATCACACCCATGAAACCCAGGTCTTGCCACAACTGTTGAAACCTCTGAGGGAGAATGGATTTCTGCATGGCATCGGACTTCCTGCCTGATGTTCTATCACCACTTTCTGTCTCACCAACTTGGACTTTGAGAGTTGCAATGAAAGAAGCACATACAGGTGTGTTGGCATCAGGAACCAGTAGGAGAAAGGACTCAAGCCCCTTTCCAGTGTATTGGGTGTGAGGTCTGGGATCCCTGCTTAAGGGCTGTAGGTACATAGACAAGTTATTTGATCTTTCTTAGTGTTTGTAAGAAATGGGCAAACAATCCTTTTCTATTTGAAGAATTGCTGTTGTACTTGGCACATGGTGGAAACTCAGTAAATGATTGTTGTTATTAGAGTCTTTCTTATTTGATGACTTCAGGAATAGAGATTTAGTCTGAGACTCCTTGCAGTTCGTGAAACAAGAGATCACATTTCTCCTCCTTCTCTTCCTCCTCTTTTCCCTCAGTTTCTGTCTGCCTCCTCTCTCATGCAAGCATATTTCCTGTTGGCAAACTCCTGTAGACTAGTCTGTAAGTATGGCTTTCCAGAATGTGCTTGCATACTGCTTCCTTCTGCATTTTCTCCTCCTCTGACCCCATTAGGAGAAGGGATAGTCTAAGCTGCTGTTCAAATTCCATTTGAGCCTCTGTAAACTCAGTTAAGCAAGGCCGGCAGCATCCCACACATCCTCATTGGTATGCCACTCTGCTCAAGCATGCTGGGCACTGTAAATGATACATGAATTATGTATGACAGGGCTCAGCATCACATTTAGCATGCCTGAAGCAACATGCATTTTGAAGGGAAGTTGTTTTGAATCTGTGATGTATTGCCCTTCTAAACACTTAGCAGGAGCCGGGGCTTGCATGTGGTATCTGAAAGCATGGCGGGTGAACACACAGTGTGACTACAGTCCTCTGTCAGCAACTGTGGCCACTGCACTCAAATCCTCCACCCAGGTTGGAAGTCTGTTCTCCCTTTTACAATATACATATCCTGTCTCCCTTTAAATCTGTATCTTTAGGATTCAGTCTTTCTGTTTTTCCTGCAATGTGCTGGTCTCTCAGGCTTTAAGTTGAAGCCCAATGAAGCTTCGCTTTTCCCTCTAAGTCTTGTGGTCAGTGTAATATCCAAACACGTCTTTGCTCTCTACAACACAGGACTATGGCTCCTGCAGTCTTTAAGCAATGATGCCATGACTCACCTGAATGGAAGTATCCTCTACTCACAAGACCATATTGTGCTGCACAGGTGGAGACTTCACTTCATAACTTTACCTACAAAAACTAAGTAGGTCGCTCCTGGACACACCAGCACACTCTGCTTCTAAACGCAGTCATCCTTTTGCAGAATGCCACCTCTTCCCTTTATCTGGAAAACTCCAAGCAACCTTTAAGAGTTTATTCTTGAAATCTGTTAAACATTTCACAATCCTGTCTGTCTGCTCTCACCACCACCCCTCTGTCCCAACAGAGCGGCACACAAAACAAAAACAAATGAAATCTCAAGTGAAC
Organism: Glis glis; assembly: GCA_004027185.1. Classification (NCBI taxonomy): domain Eukaryota; kingdom Metazoa; phylum Chordata; class Mammalia; order Rodentia; family Gliridae; genus Glis; species Glis glis. The sequence continues at coordinate 18,618 of PVJS01024499.1, forward strand.
ATCACCCTGGCTAATAAAAGCTCCTTGCTGAACATATCACATTTCACTGTAACTTGTTTCCATACTGGACTCCTAGCTTCTGGAGGCATAGAACTATGCCTTTTTATTCTCTTATCTTTTATCGCTAGCCTCTAGCATCATTCTTAATGTTGGAAAGTTTTGCAAGGAGCTACCATCTTGATTTTTTTTTTTTTTTGCGGTACCGGGGATTGAACCCAGGGGCGTTCTACCTCTGCGCTACACCCCCGGCCCTATTTTTTTATACTTTATTTTGAAACCGGGTCTCACGAAGTTGCGGAGGGCCTTACTAGGTAGAGAGAGAGAGAGAGAGAGAGAGAGAGAGAGAGACAGGGAGAGAGAGAGAGAGAGAACTGAGGCTGGCCGCAAACCCGGGTCCTCCGGTCTCCGCCTCCCAAAGTACTGGGATTACAAGCGTGCGCCACCACGCCCGGCCCATCTTGATTTTTTAAGAATGTGATTTATGCAGAAGTTAGCATTTGCACAAAGTGGTTCATGGCCAGAGGCACTGGGCTCCTGAAACTCACCTGGGCTTCAGTGCTGATGTTGTTCTTTACCAAATGCATGACCTTTGACAGCTGCACTCAAGTCTACTGGCTTCTTTGGCCATTGAAAGGACCACATCGGTCATCAGTTCAGTACTGTTTATTAGATCGGCCTTGCCTAAGCCACAGGGCAGATGTGAAGGGCTTTCAGCAGGACAGGTGTATCCCCTGAAGAATGCATTACACTTGCTAAAGACTTTTTACTTATGATTTTGCTTTAATTTCTCTAAGAACAACTCTTAAAATGTTAGCTATGGGGTCTGCAAACTGTAATGAACATCCTTCTTCTTTCCTGTGCTAAACAATATTGGACCAAGCAAAAATTTACTTAGCTACTTTGCTCTGGGAAACACTCATTTCTAGAAGATAAGACTTGGAGCCATGTAAAATAGCTTCCTTATCAAAACCAACTGCCTGATATATCATTGCTCACTCTTGTCTATCTGTGCACATGAATCCAAATCTATTAGGAAAAAATCCTTTCTGGTTTCAACCAGTTCCTTTCCCTGGAGGGCCCTGACTTAAAGTGATCTGGCTTGTATCCTAAAACCCTATAAATGTCCTCCCTGAGGTCCCTTTCTGAGATGCTACTAGAATTTTGTCAAGGTAGTGACCTTTCTTTCTACAGTAATTTAATCAAGTTCGCTTTGCTGAACCAGCAACTTTTAGTGGTCTTTTGGGGACCTGCCAGCCTATGGTCCCAATGGGTAAAAATGTCATATGTGATCTGCTCACCTCTTTGGAAAACATTTAAGTTCAGACTGATAGAAAAAAATCCTCAAGGTGGAAAAACCATGACCATAACCATGCTCTATATTTCATGAGTTTCACTCAGCTGTCAGAGAATATCTTCATTTCCCCTCCGTGTCAGTGTAATCCTAACAGCCTTGGTAGTCTGATTTCCCAACCTACAGCAGATGAAAAACTCCTGATCCTCTAGGGAAATGTGTGAATGGAGTCTCTTTGTTCAGGGCCAGAGAGCAAGGGGCCATGTGACTTCATCTGGCCAGGCACAGCGTGGCCACAGGGCGTGGCAGATGGCCTCAGGCACCAGGTGCTTGCTGTTCTCCCGAGGGCTCTTCACACATCTTAGCTCCAGTGCTCTTGGTCCAACTGCTGACCATGCTATGTCTTGTCCCCCAGGTCTAGTCCCTCAGAATCCAACTGCATGTTGGAACTTCCCCAGCAGCTCCCGGCCTCATCCAGGGCCAAGCTGGAATTTTTGGCCCAGAGATAACTTCCTCTACTTCCTGAACTAATTCAAATCCATGTAAACCTAATAAAAAGTGTGTATTGAACCCTCTTTCTCACCTCTCACTGCCTCCTCGCCTCTCCTGGAGGCCTCCTCAGATCAGCCATATTAAGCAGAACTTTCCGTACTTCTCCTAACTTTCCCTTGTTCTGCAGTTTACAATGAGTAGGGGTACTGTCCTTCTGGTCAGCTGGGAGAAGAACCTGGGACCACTGTCCACTCCGTTCCTGTCCCTTGCTGCCCCAGATCACCCTCAGCCACCAAGTCCAGGAGCGTTTTCTTCCTCCTTCTAACCCCGTATCCCCTTCCCATAGATTACTTCTATAGTTTGCTAATATCTCCTTCAGTCTAAAGTGTCTGCCCTCCCCAGCCCCTCTACGTTCCTGTCAGGGTGACCCTGCCTAGCTGTAAGTCAAATCGTGCTACTTCCTAATTAAAACACTAACTCAATATTTGCTGAGAATTAGAATCTCTTGTCCCTTGAAAACACTGATGCCTGAGCCCCATTCCCAAAAATTCTGATGTGGTGGATTGAGGTTAGACTGCTAGTTCCTCAAAGGGTCCCAAATGATTCTGATGTGCAGCTAGCATCACAGACTCCATGTCTGAGGATGGAGTCCAGCACCCTGTGTTTGCCCACCATGGCCTCAGGCACCCAAGGCCCTGCTGGGCTGGACTGCGTTCAGATCTTCAAATGTTGAGGGCGTCCCCTTCTTCATCAAGTATCTTCTCCTTCCTGCTTCCAACCTTACCACCTGGCGGATGCTCACCTGCTTTTGCAGAGTCAGTTAAGGGACACCTTCTCAGCTAATTTTTGTGGTCCTTTCTTGGCATGGGTAGAATCAATCCCCGGTACTGCAAAAAAAAAAAAAAAAGAAGACATAAATCAATTTCCTGTTTAGATTTGGGTCCCGTCTCCAAGGGATCTCATTATGTATATGCAAATATTTCAAAATATTAAAAAATCTGAAATCCAAAACACTCTGGATATAGTGGATAAGGGACACCCAGCCTGTAACGTGACTATGTCCTCCACAGTCTTCCAACCCCATCTTTCAGATTCCTTTACCAGCTCATCTGGAACACCGGAGGAGACTTATTTGCCTTATGCGACCAAAAAACATTTACTAAGAGCCAGTTCTTTGTCAGGCCAGTGCTAATGTTGAGGGGGCGTCATGGATGGAAACATGCCTGGAGGGAGCTGGGGATCCTGGCCTGCAAGCTGCTTCCCTGTCAACCAGGGAGTGGGGGTGAGGGACACAGGACTGCAGGGAGCACGGAAGCAGCGAGGAGAATGCGCTACCACAGGGTGTTCTAGCTGTGGTGGGGAAAGCCTCCCCTACAGTCCTCACAAACTGCTGTTTTCAGTGCTGGGAACAATTTTGTGCTTGTGTGTGTGTGTGTGTGTGTGTGTGTGTGTGTGTCCCATAACTCTCTTCCAGGGCCCTTTCTAGGTGAGGATAGGGTCTGAGTGTTAGGTCAAGCCTTATAGGTGAGTAAGTAGATGTGGATGGAGCCGAGGGGACATGTTGCAGGACCACCTAACACCTAGTTACATCATGGGGCACTGCCTGGGAACAAAATTTTAATGACTCCAACTCATTCCCTGTGAAAAAGGACAGCTCAGACATATTGTATTTGTAAAGGGAATGCACAGGATCTCTCTATGCTGTTTTGCAAATTCTGTGAATCTATAATTATTTCAAAATACAAAGGTTTTACAACCATAAAAATAAATACAGCTAAAATAAAAGGGAAAATGTGTAAGAATTAGATAAGGGCCTGAACTAGAAATACAATTCTCTTTCTCTTTTTTGTTCCTTCCAGAATTACCAACATAAATGATTCTTTTTGACATTACAAATGAGCGTGGATAATCGCATGCTCATTATCACAAAACGATGACCATCACTGCTAGAACTGCAGAGTTGAATCCGGGGGGACGATCCAATACACCTGTGTGGAGCTGAGTGAACACCAGCCCTGGAGCAGCTGGACTTGGAGCTCTAGCCTTGGTGCCACGCACTCTCCTTCCTCCCCACCTGGGCCTGTGTCTGCCTGGTGCCCACACGAGACAGATCCTTGCAGCCTCCAGCTCTGATTTCCCTCTGGAGTGTTTCTGTAGATATCTCAAGGCATCAGCTGCTCTTTTAGACTTTTCTGGATTTTCCTCAGCTCCTTCTGCCTCTCTGGGAAGGTGGGATTGGGAGGAAGGAGAGGAAAGTGCAAGTCTTTGTGCCTTAGCATCTTTACTTAGCAACCTTGGACAGCATCAATGAACCTCAATTGCCCATTTCCAAGATGTGGAGTGCAATGCTTGCTCCAAGAGGTGTTTCGGGGATGAGATGAATTCTAATAATAAGATCCTTGACTTGTAGACACCCTTTTCTCTTCCCTTTTATATAGCATTCATGTACATAAGCCATGTCAAATCACTCATCCATGCATTTCTTCAACAAATTTATTTCACATCTATGATGAAGGCATAGAGTTAGCGGCTAAGTCAGCAATGCCTGCCTGCTGGACAGGAAGCATGACTTTCTCTCTTTATGCATCCTCACTAGCAGTGCTTCATCAGGTCTTGCTGGCCAGCTGACTTTAGCTGGCCTGGGCTCGCCGGTCCATACAATTGCTTCAACCATTCCCTGTTGCTGTGTCCAAGACACAGTCTTATAGATCCATAGCTTTGAGAGGCATTAGCTCTCACTTAAATATTGACCTTGGTGTGACCTTCTGATATGCTTGTTCTTTCACCAGAGTAAATGCGAGTCCCTGACCTTGTGCATATCATGGCCTGGCTGTTTCCAAGATGATCCTGGCTGGGTTTCTGGTGAATGAAATGGATGTGACAGTCCCTGTGTCAGTCAGCTTTCTATCACTATAACAAAATACCTGAGTAACCAACTTAAGATGAGGAAAGTTTCATTTTGGCTCATGGTTTCAGTCCATGGTTGGGTGACTTTATTGCTTTTGGGTTGGTGGATAGGCAGAACATCAGGTGGGCAGTATACAAGGAAGCAACAAGTGCACTTAATTGTGATCGGGAAGCAAAATGAGGGAGAGCAGGGGCCAAGGTCCCAATATCCTCTTCAAGGACACATCCCCAATAACCTAACTTCCTCCCGCCAGGCCCTACCTCCTAAAGGTTCCACACTTCCTGATGCTCCACAGTGGGGAACCCAAACCTTCAACACATGGACCTTTGGAGTGTTATTCAGGTTCCAAACTGTAGAAGCTACTTGCTTGAGATTTCTCATTCATTCATTCATTCATTCATTCATTTGACTAATGTTTATGGACTTCTTAAAAGTCAATCTTGAAAGGTAGACTGGTAGTTTGGCAGGAAGGGGCCTGGGTTCTCATGATGTCATACTTCCCCCTCTGTTGATGACATGCTCACTGTCAATGCCTGCAACTGCCCCCTGTGGAATGAGGCTGTGGTCATGTTTGCTAAGTGACCTCTGTGCAACCTTGCCCTGACTCAGTTTACCTACAAGGGGCAAATGATCTATACTTTTCTGTAGTTAAACATGTGTGTTTTTTTTCCTTCACATATTTTAAATTTAGTGACTTGTTTACCCCAAAGAAACTCTTCCATATTCTTATTGAGAAATTTAAAGTTGTTTTCCTCTATTCAACCTTTACCATTCCATTCAACACTTACTAATCATCTGGTGGGTCGCCACCCCTTTTCCATCAATTTGGTTTTTTAAAATACTTTTATTGGTGCATTGGTCTTACATCATAATGTAGTTCATAGTGATTGTGACATACATGCACACAGCACTTGGTGGGCTTTCCCCTGGCTCCCACCCCATTCCCCCCTTTCCCATACAGGATATTAAGATTGACATTGATGACATTGATATTCTCACATATATATATATATATATATATATATATATATATATATATATATAGTCAACGGGAGTGATTGCTTCATTGATTCTCTCTTTCCTCCCCTCCTACCCTAGACCATCAAAACTGTCATGCATCAACTTTTTATATATGTGCAGATTTATTTTTGGTCTTTCTTTTTTATTACATCTTTTCTACTCTTACAATAATAAGTTGTTTTAATTAACAAAGCTTTATAATAAATCTCAAATCTAATAAGGTATATATCTTTCTTATTATTTTGCAAAAATAATTTTTGTTATTCTTGAGCCTTTACATTTTTATGTAAATATTAGAGTCAACTGGCAAATTTCAGGAAAATCTCTGTTGGGATTTAGATTAGACTTATAATGAATTTTTAGATTTGTTTTGGGAGAATTTACTTTTTTAAACTATCGATCTTGGCAGACATTAGTATGTTACCTCTCTCCATTTATTCAGCTGTTTGTTATAACTTTTATGCACAGAAGTCTTGGCTGTATTTATTTGGAATTATTCTTATATAATTTATTTTTCTTGTTATTATGACTAGAATCTTCTATTTTTATTGCTCATTCTAATTGGTTATTGCAAATAAATAAAATGTTATTAATTTTTGTGTGTGCATTTTGTATCCAGCCATTTGCTCTAATTAATTTTTTTTGCAGTATTGGGGATTGAACCCAGGGGAATTCTACCTCCAAGTTACACCCCCAGCCCTATTTTTCATTCTTTATTTTGAAACAGGGTCTCACTAAGTTGCAGAGGCCCTCACTAAGTAGCTGAGTCTGGCTGCAAACCTATGATCCTCCTGTCTCAGCCTCCCAAGTACTGGGATTGCAAGCATGTGCCACCATGTTCAGCCTGCTCTAATTAATTCTAATTGTATATATAAATGTCTTGGATTTTTATATATCAGCGATCATAATATCTCGTCTTTTATCTTGTCATAGCTGACTCATGGTTATCATGACTTCTGTGTTAGAAGGAATGATTTTAATGATTCATCATTACTTCAAGTGTTGTTGGTAGATTTTTTATCAATTTAAACATTTCCTCCTATTTCTTATCTTATTGTCTATTTTTAAACCATGAATAATACGTGGAAAGCTTGACTTAATTGATTTTGCATTTTTTGGTACAATCCAAATATTTTCCTCTGTAACATTTGATTTTTCTTTGATCTATTTTAATTACTATTTATTATATCTCTAAGACATATAGTTTTACATTTTTGGGATTGGCATGTATCATGGAATCTTCACCTTTGCAGGTCATATTTAATTTCTTTAAGCAATGTTTTGCAGTGCCTGAGTCTTCCATTTCTTTTGTTTAGTTTTATTATTTTTATGCTATTGTACATGGGAGTTGTTTGCTTAATTCCAGTTTTGTAATTTTCATTGCTAGTATACAGAAATAAATGATTTTTATATTGACCTTGTAAGTCAACCTTGCTAAATTAAATTACTAACTCTTAATATTTTGGAGAGAGATTCTTGAATTTCTGTGTAATTTCATGTCATCTGCAAATAGAGATAACTTAACATTTTTTCTTTTTACATTCTGAATGTCTTTATTTTATTTTCTTGACCAACAGGCCTGGCTAGAACCTCCAGTACAATGTTCAATAGAAATGGCCAGGGTAGGCCACTTGAGCTTAGGGGAAAATCTTCAATCTTTACCCTTAGGACATATTTGCTGTGCTTTCTTCATAGATGCCCCTTTTTGCATTGAGGGAATTCTCTTATATTCCTAGTATTGCAGTGTTCTTTCTTTCTTTCAAAAGGATGCTGGGTTTTGTCAAATGATTTTTGTGTGTCTATTGAGATGATCTTGTGTTTTTTCCTATTGTGTTTTTATCCTATTAACAGCATATAACATTGGTTGAATTATATATATTGAACCAATCATGGCTTACTGGGATAAATCCCAACCAGTTGTGGTATATAATTATTTTTATATGCTATATAAAAATATTGGATTCAGTTTGATAACATTTTGCTGAGGATTTTAGCATCTAGATTCATAACAGATATTGCTCGAATACTTGTCTTTTCTAGTAATTTCTTTGGCTGGTTTTGCTATCGGAGTAATACTGACCTCACAGAATACATTAAAATGTGTTCCCTTCTCTTTTATTTTTGGAAGAACTTGTAAAGAAATTGGTATTAATTCTTCTGAAAATGTTTGGTAGAAATCTTCAGTAAGGTTCACTGGTATTGGGTTTTTCCTTATAAAATTAAAACTACCAGTTCAATTAATCTACTTGTAGATTATTTAGTAGATCTATTTAGTTCTCAAAAGAAGAAATACACCTACTAACATATATATATATATATATATATATATGTATATATATATATATATATATGAAAAAAATGTTTGACATCTTTAGCAACCAGGAAAATGCAAATCAAAATCATACTGAGATTTAATTTCACTCCAGATAGAATGGTGTCTCAGGCAACATTCTCACTGCTGTAATCCAAAACAACTGACCACACAACTTAGCAGAAGATCTTTTTGCTCACAGTTTTGGAGATATAAGAAGTTCAGTCCATGTCAGGATGGATCTGCGGAGCTCAGGGAATGGCAGCAGGAAGCAGAGAGAAGGAGAGAGCAAGTGCTGTGCTCTCATATCACTGAGGCCAGAGCAAGAGAGAGAGAGCAAGCAAGGGGAGGAGGAACCATATATGATCCCCAAGGCCACATCCCCAGGGACTCTCCTCCTCCAGCCCCACCTCCTTTGCATCTACTTGCAGGGATTTCAACCCCATCTAGGTTACCACCCAGTAAATCCATTACAATGGATTTATCCTCTGATGAGATTCAACCCATTTGACTTAACAGTATCAACGCTTCATATTAATACATGAGTTCTTCAGGGAACATTCTATATCTAACCATAACAAATGGCAGTCGTCAATAATACAAATAATAAATGGTGAGGATATGGGGGGAAAGGACCACTTATACACTGCTCGTAGGAATGTAAATTAGTACAACTATGGAGATCAGTATGAGGGTTCCTCAAAAAACTAGAAATGGACACACCGTATGCCCCAGCTATACTACTCTTTATTATCCTTCCAAAAGAACTAAAGTCAGCATACTATAGAGATACATGCAGACCCATATTTCTAGCAGCACAATGTATAATAATTATGGAACCAAGCTAGGTGTCCATCAACCGGTGAATAAAGAAAATGTGAGATACATACACACACACACACACACACACACACACACACACACAATGGAGTTTTACTCAGCCATAAAGAAGAAGAATGAAATTATGATATGATAGAAAAATGGATGGAACTGAAAAACATCATGTTAAGTGAAATAAGTCAGTCTCATCCTTCCTTCCTCCTTAACATGAAGTATGAAGCTTTTTCATGTTGATATCTGTCACTTGGTAATATACATCTAATGTATTTTCATGGCTTGATAACTCATTTCTTCTTAGTGCTGAGTACTCCCTTTGCCTGATGCATCACAGTTTATTTATCCATTCACTTATCAATGGGCATTTTGGTTGCTTCCAAGTCTGTACACTTATGCATAAAGCTTCCATAAACATCCATGTGCAGGTATTTTATAGACATAAGGTTTTAACTCATTTGGGTAAACACCAAGGAGCATGATTGCTGAATCATATGGTAAAAATATGTCTAGTTTTATAAGAAACTGCCAAACTGTTTAACAAAGTCACTATAACATTGTGCATTGCTACTAGCAATGAATGAGAGTTCCTACTGGTCCACACCATTGCTCCAGGTTTTGGTATATCTAATGGCTGTTATAGTGCTATCTCATTGGTGTTTTAATTTACAATTCCTTGATGACATATGATGGGGAACATCTTTTCATATACTTTTTGCCATCTGTATATATTCTTTAGTGAGGTGTCTGTTAAGGTCTTTGGTTCATTTTTTTGTTATTTGCATTGTTTAATTTCTTATAGTTGAGTTCTTTGCCCATTTTGGATAACAGTCCTTTATCAGATATGTCTCTTGCAAATATTTTTTCCCAGTCTATGGCCTGCCTTTTCATTCTCCTGACAATGTCTTTTGCAGAGCACAAATTTAAAATTTTAAGGAAATCAGCTTATTGACTTTTTTTAATGTTTTTATTGGTGCATTGTAGTCTCACATCACAATAAGTATCAGTTTGGTGTTAACATATATGCTCTTGGTGTCCCTCCCCACCGCCACCCCCCCGCCTTCCCCTCCACATGTAGCACTGAGAATGATGTTGGTATAATCTCATATATACACATTGTTTATGACAGTAATTCCATAGATTCACTTCTTTCTTACCCTTCCCCTTCCCTTGTACCCCTTCCCTTGCACCACTGGGGGTTCTCTGTTGTCATTGGAGTCCCTTTTGTGTCCCCACTACTCCCTAAGTTGAGCAT
>PVJS01024500.1:0-28630 GCA_004027185.1 Glis glis
GAGAGAAGAAGGAGGAGGAGGAGCAGGAGGAGGAGGAGGAGGAGGAGGAGGAGAAGAAGAAGAAGAAGAAGAAGAAGAAGAAGAAGAAGAAGAAGCCGGGTGTGGTGGCGCACGCTTGTAATCCCAGTACTTTGGGAGGCGGAGACCGGAGGATCCCGGTTCGCAGCCAACCTCAGCGCGCATGCGCGCGCGTAATCTCTCTCTCTCTCTCTCTCTCTCTCTCTCTCTCTTTCTACCTAGTGAGGCCCTCCACAACTTCGTGAGACCCGGTTTAAAAAATAAAGCATAAAAAAATAGGGCCGGGGGTGTAGCGCGGAGGTAGAACGCCCCTGCATTCAATCCCCCGTACCGCAAGAAAAAAGAAGAAGAAGAAGAAGAAGAAGAAGAAGAAGAAGAAGAAGAAGGAGAAGAAATACTTTACTTCTCTATTATTCATTGTGCTATTGCTTGGTTGGGCCATTAAGTTCAAAGAAATTGTATTCTAGTTGCATCACAGCATAAGTAACAGGAGGAGGAGAAGGAAGAAGGACGAGGAGGAGGAGGAGGAAGAGGAAGAGGAGGAGGAGGAGGAGAAGGAGGAGGAGGAGGAGGAGGAGGAGGAGAAAAAGATCAGTGCAGGCACCAAGACCCCTGTGCTGTGCCACCAGCAGAGAAAGACAGTCACTGAGAAAGAAGACTCTTATATTTGGAGCACGCACTGGCCTCAGAAGTGTCCAGGGGCTTATGTCATTGTATTTCATGACTTTAAGTTGTGAAGAAACAACTTGTATACTATAATAGCCATCTTTTTAGATAATCTGTAAAATAGACTGAGTGGACTTCCAGAAAATGTAGCAAATCCCTTTTCTCCCAGGCTGACTAAAAGAATCCAGGCCATCCATAATAGTTTCCAGATAAAAGCCTAGCCCATGGGGCATCTAGTGTATAGCTAGTTCCACTTGGCCTTGAGATAGAGGCACATACTACATTCCTAATTTCTGTGGGGCAAGCAAAGATGTTAGAATAAGTCAGATTATGGAAGAGAAACAGTTAGGTTTTCTGCATCCCAGGCCTAGTGAGGCCACCTCATAGGTGGTAGGATAGACTTGCAGGTCAACATGTTCCACAGTGCAATGGGTATATGAAGACAGCAGCCTTTTGCTGATGTGTGGCTGGGCCTGTTATGATCAATGAGTTGTTAATAATTTTAGATATTACCACTGAGAAAGCATTTCATGCAAAGCTCATAAAAGGATGCATTCTTGAAATTAGAGCAACCCTGAAAAACTCAGTTCTGCTCATTCAAAAAGATATTTGAATATTATTAAATTATATCACAAAACTTCCACATGATAGTGTATTTATATATAATTTTCAATTTATCTAAACCCTCTAGATTTAAAGGGTGATTTAGTTAATGAAAAGCAGCTATTTTGTTGGTTGAGGATTCATTTTTCTGCCTGATACATGATAGTGAATTGAAAACATAAACAATGAGATAATTTTTTTCTAAATGTGTCCAGGGGTCCTCATTTTTTTCTCACTAAATCAAAGATCTAAATAAGGTCATATTTGGGATGAAGAGCTCTAAGCAAGTTATATTGAGTGATATATCCCACCCCTTTTTAACCTCATCCTTAAGACCCAGTGAATTCTGGTTAAAATAAACATCCTGACAGCTGATAAGGGAAAAATAAGCTTTACAGAATTTATGTGAAAGAGGAGATGGTATGCTGTGAACAAGCTGCAGTGGATAGTCCTAGGTCCATCTTGTAGTTGGAATTGTGGAGGTAGAGTCTGTCAGCTTTCTGTTACTATAACAAATACCTGAGATAAATAAACTTATAAAAAGGAAAGGTTGATATTGTCTCACAGGTTTGGTGGTTTCAGTCTATGGTCAGTTGTTTAACTTGATTTTGGGCCTATAGCAAGGCAGCACAATGGCGGGAGTACCTGGTAGAATAAGCTGCTCACTGATGGCTGCCAGGAAGCAAAGGGAGAAGAAGAGGAAGGAGCTGGGCTCCCAATATCCCCTTCAAGGGCACACGCTTAATGACCTAACTCCTCTCACTAGACCCTGCCTCTTAAAGGTTCCCCCACATTTCAATAGTGCCATAGGCTGGGAACCAAGCCTTTAAAACATGAGCCATTGGGGATACTTCCCCCTCATCTGGTGCTGTGAATATCACTTTAAATCTCTACCCAATAGTAGTAAAGAAGCCAGGGTTATTTTCTTGATTTACCATTGGAAATACAGAACAAAAGTCGAGATAAATGATTATCCCATGGGTGAGAAATCTCTACTATTCCCTAATTTTCCTGTGCTGAAAGAAATTTTCAACCGAGTCACTACCTTGTCATTCTTGATTTTGCCTGTTATACTACTTGGCTTTCTAAGACACTAAACCCTAGGAGGCTGATCTTGAAGCTCCCACAGAATTCTCTCTTCCTTCATCTGTAAAAGCTTTAATGAATGGAAGAAATACGATGGTCATGTGTATAATTCAGACCATGACCTCGGGGTGAGGCTAGGGTTGGTGGTGTGGGATATATCACACAATTCTAAAAAGAAATTGGATCAGCAATTCAGGTGCTAGCTTTGCTTTTCAGAGTGTACATGGACAAAAAGCTCTGTTAGGGGCATGGGAGACCATCCAGGACATATCATGACCTGCTTAGCAAAAGAGTCTGAAAATACAGTCAATCCCAGGAGATTTCTTTAAAACAGATACTCTTAACAGTTTAAATAGGTTATGTCCAATCTCACTAATTTATATGAAGAGGAAAGAAGGGGGAGTGGGGGTAGGATATGGAGGGAAATACACGTGCATGTTTGTATCACTTTTAATCTCACCATGTTGTATAATTACAATGCATCAATAAAAGTATAAAACAAAAATAAATAAACAGATACCCTGGAGTCAAATAAGACAAAGCTTGTGACTTATCAGTAAATTGTAGAAATAATTGGCTAAATTCATCCAATTTGTTGAAATTCATAGCTAGGATTTTAATTTGCAAGTGGCTAAAGCTGTTCTGCCTTTTGGGATATATAAAATCTTTAACTTCTTCATAATAATTTTAATAGCATTGAGTTGAAACAAAATTCCAGCAGCCTCAGTGGGCCCAAGTGTTCTATGCTCAATACTGTTCTAGTAAATGAGTAAGGAATCCAGGCAAATGAAAGGACCTCTAGACCACTGAGAATAGCTTCCCTCCATCCAAAGTGACACCCAGGCCACGTTGGATTGGAATGTGGACACTCATTAGATTGGTAGTAAATGATGCTAATGCACAGGCCATGAACTGTTCAGGGTGTAAAGTGACAAGTTCTCCAAGGTTCAGCCAATGAAACCCACAAAGAAGAATTCTTCATTTTGAAATCTCATTTTTAGTGCTTGATCGGCCTTTCTCCATAATTCCTGTGGAAGTGACATAAATCAAGCAAATCACTATTTAAGGGAAGAGGCAACTTATCTTTTTATTACATTATCTATACGAGAGGGTGATCCTTCTTGTTATAAAAAATTTAAGCTGTGGTTATAGCTATTCTCTGTTATAAGTCATTTTGAACAACTCTCAGACTTTATTGGAGGAAATCCTCGAGGCTTTCCTCCCTTCACAATTTTTTTTTTTTTTGTACTGGGGATTGAACCCAGGGACATCCTTTCTGAGCTACAGCCCTAGCCCTTTTTATTTTTTTACTTTCAAACAAGGTCTTGCTAAGTTGCTGAAGGTCTTTCTAAATTACTGAGCTTGGCCTCAAGCCTGTGACCCACCTGTCCCAGCCTCCCAAGTACTGGGATTACAGGTGTGTGCCACAATGTCTAGCTCCTTCACAAATTTATGTAACATAAAGCGTTAAGGTTTTGATGACCATAGCCACAAGATTATAATCAAATTCATGGTTAATGAGTGTGTATCATCTTCTTGTGTTCTGCTTATATTCTTCATTTACAGTGAGGTTCTTTTGGATTTAATTTTTGCTTCTGTTTGAGTGCATAGGTTTATATGTGTGTGTGTGTGTGTGTGTGTGTGTGTGTGTGTGTGTAATTATATAGGTGCACAAATATCCAGACCACTGTGACAAAAACCATGTGATTCCTACTCCACTCCATGTGTTATACATGTACCTAAATAAATTTAGCCACAACAACATTAGTGTTTTTAAAAATTGATGCTGGTAGCCGGGCGTGGTGGCGCATGCTTGTAATCCTAGTACTTTGGGAGGTGGAGACCGGAGGATCCGGGTTCGCGGCCAGCCTCAGCTCTCTCGTTCTCTCTCTCCCTCTCTCTCTCTCTCTCTCGCTCTCTCTCCTCTCCTTAGTGAGCCTCTCTGCAACTTCGTGAGACATGGTTTCAAAATAAAGTATAAAAAAATAGGGCCGGGGGCGTAGCGCGGAGGTAGAACGCCCCTGCGTTCAATCCCTGGTACCGCAAAAAAAAAAAAAAAAAAAATTGATGCTGGTGGCACCAAGAGTTAGAAATAGGTGAGCATTATAGGATTTTTTATATAACAAAGTTGTAAACAGGTAGTGCATAATTTTAAGACAAATGTCAGGCAAAATTCGAATGCATAAATCATTATTTACTGTATTTGCAAGCAGGAACCTAACTATTCATAGAACTGTGCAGTAAACAGTTCTGGCTGTCCCAGATTTCCTAGGACAATTTGCTATGAAGTCTTAAGTCCAGAAGACACCTCAGTTTTGAGAAAACCAGGACCTTTGGTGATCTTACATGTGGTCTCTTCTTTTAGATCTACCTACACTCTGAATCAAAGCTATACATGAGGCTATAGATAAAAGTTCTGAAGCAAGATGCATTCAAGTGTGTAGTTGACATATTGTGGGCACAACCCTCTGTACTGTCAGCCGGACACAGCGATGTCTAGGACTGCAGCCTCCAGTGCCACCATAAAGGGTACATTTGAAGAATCTGCTAGACACCTGTACCCTTTTCATGCAAGAGTGGAGTGTCTAAAATA
The DNA here is from genome assembly GCA_004027185.1 of Glis glis. Classification (NCBI taxonomy): domain Eukaryota; kingdom Metazoa; phylum Chordata; class Mammalia; order Rodentia; family Gliridae; genus Glis; species Glis glis. The sequence goes on from PVJS01024500.1 coordinate 4,967, forward strand.
TTTTAGCCTACTCATAAATCTTGAGCATCACTCATTTCAACATGGAGAATTCACTTCTTGTAACAATTATGCTTGTTGCTTAGCTCTTAGTCTAACCAATAGAACTCCTTTTTGAATAATTGTTTTTCTGTTCTGAAATCCTTGCTCACTCATATGTGAAACCTAAAACAGTTTGTCTCATAAAAATTGAGAATAAAATAGTGGTTACCAGAGGCTGGGAAGAGTGGAGAGGAGAAAGGAGCTGGGCATGGTAGTCCATGCCTGTAATCACAATACTTGGGAGACTGAGACAGGAGGAATGCAGGTTCAAGGCCAGCTTCAGCAACATAGCAAGACCCTCATCAACCTAGTGAGACTCTGTTTTAAAATAAAAAAATAAATGACTATAAAGGATTGGGATGCAGCTCAGAGGTAGAATGCCCCTGGGTTCAATCCCTAGTACCAAAATAAATAAATCATTAAACAAACAAGTAAAGTAGGTCTGGGGGTATAGCTCGGAGACAGAATGCCCCTGAATTCATTCCTTAGACACACACACACACACACACATACACACACACACACAACCCCAAAAGCAGGAGGGAGGAATGTGGAAAATTTGGCCAAAGGTTACTGTGTTACAGTTAGATAGGAGAAATAAGTTCTGATGTTCTATAGGGTGACTATAGAAAATGACATTGTACTATTTCAGAAAAGCTAAAAGAAAGGATTTTGAATGTTTCACAAGAAAAGATAAGTATTGCCGGGCGTGGTGGTGCACGCTTGTAATCCCAGTACTTTGGGAGGTGGAGACCGGAGGATCCAGGTTCGCGGCCAGCCTCAGCTCTCTCTCTCTCTCTGTCTCTCTGTCTCTCTCTCTCTCCCTGTCTCTCTCTCTCTCTACTTAGTGAGGCCCTCCGCAACTTCGTGAGACCCGGTTTCAAAATAAAGTATAAAAAAAAAAATAGGGCCGGGGGTGTAGCGCAGAGGTAGAACGCCCCTGTGTTCAATCCCCGGCACCGCAAAAAAAAGAAAAGAAAAGATAAGTATTTAATGACAGATATTCTTACCCTGATTTGAATATTATATAATGAATAAACATATTTAAATATCACTTGGTTCTCTCTCTCTCATATGTGTGTGTGTGTGTGTGTGCGTGTGTGTGTGTGTATGTATATGTCTTTTTGTATGTCCATTAAAAAATCCTCTGCTGCTGATCACCACAGTAGTTTTGGCAGCCTCTGGTCTTCTTATTACATGTCTGCTGATCATCACTAGAGTGTGGATTTAAAATAATACTATTCATTGATATGATTCTGTATATGATCATATTTTAGAGTAAAGATCATCAAAATACCATATACCTCAAAAATATCTGAAGGAAATCCACAGACTGAAAAATTTGGGGTAGATAACTTTTTTTTTGGTACTAATAATTGAACCCAGGGACAGACATTCTATCCTGTAGCTACACCCCCAGCCCTCCTTTTTTCAGTTTTGAAACAGGGTCTTCCTAAGTTGCTGAGGGTCTTGCAAAGTTGCTGAGGCTGACCACAAACCTGCGATCCTCCTGTCTCAGCCTCCCAAGTACTGGGATTATAGGTATGTACCACTGCACCCAATGGGACAGATAACTTTCTAAAGATAGAAAATCTGAAGAACTATTTGTTAATAACCTTTGCAGAATGTCAAGTTTGTCTGTATAATGATATCAAACTTCAACAGAAAGAAAGTTAAACCCTTATATTCTTTCTCTAGAAATAACAAGATTAAAGCAAGCCCAATCAACCTACCAGAGAGCTGGTTCTGGGGAATTGGGCTTGAATGCTAGTTCTTCCAATACCTCCTAATCTTGGGAAAATCACTTTAGTTTTCCAGATTTTTTTCCTTTGTTGTTAAGAGTAGTTGATCTTTAAAGGCCCTTCTAGCTCTTAAGAGTACCAACATGTAGATGATAATTCTAAGTATTTGAATTTTTTATTGTGATTTTGAAAAAGATAATGATTTTTTCTTATGTTTTGCCAGGTAAGTAGAAATCTGGCTGATCTCTTTGTTGCTAGTGCTTCAGTCCTCTTTGACTCTTTTGGAATTGAGAGACAGTTTCTCTGAAGCAGAAAATACATCTGTGAACACCAACATCTTCAATGTGTCTAAGTTTTTTCAACTTAGAAACACTTTCAATTTAGAAACACTGAGTATATCTTTACCACTGAAAGAGCTCCATTCCAATATTCTGTGTGTTTGCTTCATATTCAAAGACAATGCCCTAAATAGTCATTCCCTAGGAATGCAGATCTTACAGCCTTGGCATTAAATTTCTCTAAATGGAATTCGCTGTACAGATAAAGCACAAAACACAGCAAGCTTTGACTCTGAGGACATTTCCTTTGATAAAACACACTTCAAAACATCTATGGGAATACTACTACTTAGCCCCTGGTTTTTGTGAGAGCAATGACTTTTGCAATGCAAGGTGAAGATATCAGAACCAATTCTCTAGAAGATTTCAGTTGATTTCCCAAACTGATGTCCTGCCTTATTCTGACATCTAAATCAAGTGAGGCTGTACACTTCAGGGCACAAATTAGAGGACTGGCACCAGGCTAAAGCAGTTAGACTGCAGGAATCGATACAGACCATTTAAGCATCAGGACTGACTATGTTTCATTTTTGACACACAAGTTTATGCTTGTTGAGTGGGGGAGCTTTAACTCTAGAGCAGCAATCAACTCATTAGGAAGTGTCAGCTGGGATTATAATGCATGTTAAATAAATATCACCAGTACTGAGATAGCCTTCGTTAACTCTTTAGTAGAGTGTCTGGATGCTAAAGCAGTCTCAGTAGTTTTGAGTGTAGTAGGATTTGAGACCAACTTCTCTCTCATAGACTTGTCATAGTTTTTTTGTTTTGTTTTTGTGGTTCTAGAAATTGAATCCAGGGGCATTCTTCCTCTGAGGTACACCCCCAGCCCTATTTTCTTTAAACTTTATTTTGAAACAGGGTATCACTAAGTTGCTGATGGCCTTACTAAGTTGCTAAGACTGACCTCGAACCTGTGATCCTACTGTCTAAGCCTCCCCAAAACTGGGATTATAGGCATGCACCACCATGCCCAGCTTGTCATAGTTATTGAATTGCAATATTAGAAAGGAATGCCTATGAGTAGTAGACTTCTTCTAGAACTCTCTAACAAAATGATATGACAACTAACACCTATAAGACTTACTTGCTCTTTTTATGTTTTTAGGTATCACTTAAAATAAATTTAAACCATTTTTAAAAAATTAAAAGATTTGCTCAATGAGATCTGAAAATTGAGTCTTCATTGTTGGAATGAAACTCTAATTAGACATCTGGCAATCTTGTGTTGGACAAACAAACATACAGGTAAGTTGTTCAGAAAAAAATATTATCAGCTGGGTACCTGTGATCCCAGTACTTGGGAGGTTGAGGCAGGAGGATCACATGTTTGAGGACCACCTCAGCAATGTAGCGAGATTCTCAGCAACCTAGCAAGACTCTGTTTCAAAATTAAAAAATAAAACAGGACTGGGGGTGTACAATCCTTCCTTCAGAGCATGCTCTCCAAAAGTGATGCTTTATAATAAATTTTAAAGGCAATAGGTTGATATAACCATTGGTTAGACTGTGATGCATGGAATCAGAGGAAGCAAAATACTGGACAGCAGGACCTTGAGAGATGCCCTTTATGAAATACACCTGAACTCCCTTGAATCCAGGGGTCAGTTCTGCCCACACACCGAGGTCTCAGTCCCAGTCCTGGTTTTTCTGGTCTCCACCTCTTTGCTCCATAGTGGAACAGGATCCCCCATAGGATAGTGGTTGGTGAGAAGGAAGTGGGCTGCTGGCTCACTGCCCACTCTCCTCCTTGAGCTGCTGTTTTGCCCATCAGCCATGTTGCAGCAGAGCCGGCTGAGAATTCACCAGAGCTGTGCTTTCCATTCCTCTCTGGGTCAAGTAAAACTCCCTCTTCTAAGTATGAATTCCTTTTAAATGTTATTTGTCAACTTTTTTTTCTATCTGTAGTACTATTTTATTGAAATGTTAAAATACTTATAATCTCCTTTGTGCTCTAATGATTAGTTTGGTAACATAATTTAACCATTTTTAATGAATTAAAATAATGAAGACCTGAGATCCAAATTTAAAACACCAGTTACATGATTCCTTAGCAGTCTCTTCTGTCCAATCTTGATCATCACCACTCAGGTCAAAGCTGACTATTGCTAATTGAGGAAAGACCGGACTCCAGCCTGCCAAATGAAATCCTCTGCAATCTTGTCCACATTAAGTTACCTTTCACCAGCTATTTTCACAATTTACAATGTCTGTGATGCACTTTAAACCTTGTTCTATTTTTTTTAACTTTTTTTGTTCATTTATTGGTGCATTGTAATTATACATTTTGATATATATGTCAGGGTATGAACATCATACATGCACACATTGCACATTTATCCCTCCCTTCAATCCCACCCTATTCCCTCCCTCTTCCCTCCCTTTCATGCTCCGGATAGTGATTGAGTCTTATAGGTTTGTGTATGTACATCATGTGCTATAGTGTGTTTCCCTCCACTCCCCTCTTTGCTTCTTGTACATCCATACCCAAGCACTTCAATATCCTACCCACTTCTGGAGTTCAGTGATATTAACAAATATATCAACAGTTTTGTCTATCACTCCAGATTAGCAATCCTTACTGTTTTGCATCCTTATAAATTTGATTGGTCAACTTTTAAATGACTCTAGAATATGACCCAGATTCTGTTCTGGTCTGTCTTTACTGGATGGGACTCCTCCTTTGCCCCTTCCAGCCAAATGTCCTCTCCTGCCTTCAAACAATCTTATATTTCCTGTTTATTTTCCCAGAACTATTGTTAGTTATATAAAAATATATCTTACAAGAGAGAACAAAAGAACGTATAAATATAGTTGGTTTCATAGACTTCTTCATATAGTTCGTGTAATGGGTCATAGACTCTAAAGGATCCATAGTTCATGGGCCCACTATGACTTCCTGAATTATATTTTTCTAATACAAATTAGAAAGCTGGATTGTTGGGATCGAGGCAAGTTGTTTTATCACCAAGGTTATACTCTGACAACCAACTGACTATGAAGAATCTGGTAGCCTGGAGAATCTGCTGGCCTAGAGAATGTGGGTACTGAGTCCTGGACTCTCAGATTTACTACTGAGGGACAACTGGAAGCATTGTTCTGGTGATATCTCATGTGAAAACTTAGAAATATTTAACTGTCTCCAATAATTAATCGACGTGGTGTATATTCTTGTACTGAGTTTTAATGAAAAAAGAATGCAGCCATTTACTAAAATGTTAATCCATACAAAGTACTTGGAAGAAAGTCTGGCCAGGAATGGGGTAGTAAGTGTCTGTGCTGATTATTCTCCACTTGACCCCTCAGCAACCCCTCTCTGGCTTGCTCTCTTCCCAGGAACAGAGACCTCTATAGAGAACTACATCACCCAGGTTCCCTTGCTAGCCAGCTTCAGATTGGACCCAGTCAATGGGAGGAAATGTCGGGGGACCAGGAGGTGGGAGGGGAGAGAGGATAGGGAACTTCCTTCCTGTCCTCTCCTATTTCTGCTGCCTTCTCTGGCAGCGATCCCTTGGATCCTAGCCAAGCTCCAGCGGCAGCTCTTTCTCCACGGTTGCATGGCTGTTTCCTTTCTTCATCTCTCCAACCTCAGGTAAGTTAATGCCTTCCCTGTGTTGCTAGTCCCTGAGTGTTTCAACCTCCCATTTTCAGTTCATAGCTCTGCCCAAATCTCTCTAAGTAGTCCCTTCATTGCAGTCTATCCATTTAAATCAGTGGTTCCCAGCCCTTGCTGCACATTATCATCATCAAGGGAGGTATTGAAAACTATCAATGCCTGCTCCCCATCCCCAGAGATGAGTGTAACAGGCCTGGGGAGGGCCTATTGTTTGAGAGTTCTGCAAGTAATGAAACCAGAGTTGAGGACCACTTATGGAAGCCATTGGAGCAAATTCTGTCTTCCTGCCAAGACCTTGACTGATAGAGTGCTCACTGAATGTTACCTATTGTGATTATGACAATTACTACCATCTGCCACCACCTTTATGTTGATATGCTAATGTTAATCACTCTCCCCAGTTTATAGATAAGAATACCTTTACACAGCAGTTAAGTAGTTTTCTGAATATCACAGGGTTTCTCAATGACAGTTAGCATTCAGTTCATTTGGCTCAAAACCTCATGTTCTTTATGCTCTTTCTACTATGATACACTGCCAAGGTCAGAGCTTCTCAAATTCTAATGTGCCTACGAAAGATAGGGATCTTGTTCAGATGCAGTTTTTGACTCAGTAGTTCTGAGGCCGAAGAGTGCATTTCTCACAGCCTCACAGATGGTGCCAATGAGGCTGGCCCAATGACTTCACTTTGATTATCAAGGGTGCAAACAACTATCTCCCACCTTCTTTAAACCTTCAATAGTTTCTCCCCTATCATCATCATTTTCATCTGATGACCTTGCTGCTGAGAAAAGAGAATCATCCAAGAGATTCTGCCACATAGGCACACTATCACCTCTAACCATTTACCCACATCTGCACCTGCCTCTCACCTGTAATCACAGAAGGAACATTTGTGCTCACATTTCAAACCATTCCATCCAGTGCACTAGATTCCATCTTCTCTTGCTAGCTCAAGGACATTTCTTCATGAATACCCGCCTCTGTTCTGAAACATTATTTTCTCCCCTCTTTCCTGGATTATTTCCATCCATATAACATACAAACATTATTCTTTTTAATTTTTAAAAACAACAAAAAATTAGTTTGATTTCATTCCTCCCCTCACCAACTTCCAGTCCAATTTTCATATTTTTGTCATTCTTAGACCCATTGCATTTTAATTAGCTCTCATTGAGGTTAATAATGAGATTCACATTGCTAAATCCAGTGGTCAATTCCAATCTCCACCTTATTGCTCATCAGTGTTTGATACATTTATTAACTCCTTCCTCCTTGATGTAGTTTCTTCATCTGTACTTTAGAACATCATACTCTCTTGGTTTTTCTTCCATCTCAACAACAACCCCTGTTAGTCTCCTCTGGTTCTTTTCATGTAGGGAGATTAGCTAGGTATAGACAGGGATAGGTGGAAAGAGCAACTGTAAAAGAGATCCTGCTCAGGAATTGACTCAGAGGCACCACTGTCCCTCCACATTCCACACATCATGTTCCCAAGGTCATGCATGCACCCATAAGCTCCTCTGAGGGTCAAGTGACCATTATATGACCTTTTTTGGTGGAACTAGGCCAGAAAGGGTAAAAATGACACAAGAACACAGGTGCATGTCCTCAAGTTTAACATAGCACAGGCATATGACTTCCCCCAAATGGGAAACAGTTACACAGAACACTGTGTCCAAAGAGGCATGGCTACCTGCCCCTCCAAGGTTTCCTCCCCACTACAAGCCCCAGGGTCACAACAGTGCACTTGAAAGTCGACCTCCAGTAACAGTCCTCCTCTTATCACTGACTTCTTAACTTCCGTGTTGTACAGGGCTCAATCTTTGGTTCTCGTCTCTATCTATAATGACTTTTTTGATGACACCCTCCAGCCACATGGCTTTAAATATCATACATATGCCAAATTTATACCACGGGTTCAGATCTTTCTCCTGAAATCCAGGCTCATAAATCCAACTGCCTATGCAATATCTATATTGACATAACTAACAAATAATTTAAACATAATATATTCAAAACTGAACTTCTGATACTCTTTCTGATGGTCCTCCTAAAGTTTATCTCATCCACAGTTTTCTCCATCTTGGTCACAGCATCTTTCCAATTGCTCAGGTTAAAAATCTTGAAGTCATCTTTGCCACTTTCTTTCATCCAAGCTAATATGCGATCTACCATAATTTATCCACAGTGCCCCACTTCTTACCACCTCTACTGCTACCATTCTTTTTTGAGCCTCTTTCTCAGATTACTAGTCTTGATTCTACACTTGCTACCCAATATCACAATGTCTTTTAATAAAGTGTCCTTTAAAACTGTAAGTCAGAGCATATGGCTTCATTGCTCACTATCCTGTGAAAGACATTTTATTTCACTCAGAGTACAAACCAAAGTCTCAGATCAGTCAAAAGGATGTGCATAATCTAGCCTCCTTCTTACCCTCCCCAATCATAGTTCTCTGCTGTTTTCCAATCTGTCATTTCTCTCCAGGCACATTGACTTCCCTGACACTCTTGAACTTTCCCAGCAGGTTCTGGGAGGACAGAGAGGGAGGCAGGAAGTGGAGGCCAAAAATGAAAGCCCGAGAGGCAGGCAGGAAGCTAGAGAGCAAAACGGGAAGGCAGAGAGAGAGAGACAGAGAGTAAAACAGGAAACTGGAGAGGAAAACAGGAAGTCTGAGAGTAAAGCGGGAAGGCAGAGAGGTAGACAGGAAGCCAGTGAGGAAGAATGAAATCCAGAGAGGGAGGCAGAAAGCCAAAGACCATGAATGGAAGTCAGAGAGGAGAGCCCCTCCACCCCCTGCAGGCTTCTGCCTCCTTTTCTTTGCACCTCCTTTCCTTTCTCTAGTACATGTATAGCTAGCTCTGTCACCACCTTAAGCCTTTGCTCAGGATCACCTTCTCAGTGAGCCTTCTCCTGACCACTCAGTTGTACTTGTCCTCCATCTATTATCACTTTTTCTGGCTTTCCTGATTTCTATTAGCTTTCTTTTTTACATTATATAATCTCCTTAAGAGCCGGGCTTGGTGGCGCATGCCTGTAATTCCAGTACTTGGGAGGCTGAGACAGGAGGATCAGGAGGCTCACAGGTTCAAGGACAGTCTCAGCAAGTAGTGAGACCCTGTTTACAAATAAGAAATAAAATCGGGCTGGAGGTGTAGCTTGAAGGTAGAATGCCTCTGGGTTCAATCCCTAGTACCAAAAAATAAATCTCCTTAATACTTGTTATTTTGTTGCCTAGAATATAAATTTCCAGGAGGATAGGAATTATTGTCTCTTGCTTCTTTTAAGTACCAAAAAAAGTTTCTGGCATATAGTGATGGCATTCAAAATTTTGTTAAAAATTGAATGAAATAAAAAGAACAATTTTATAGTTTTAAGGTAACAGATAATAGAATAAACTTTTGTGAGTCAAGAACCAAGGGTCTAAGTGTCCTATGTATGATAATGAAATTCAAACATACAAAAAGTGAAAACAAAAGTTCAATCTCTTTCTAGATTTAATTGGTTATCTAGGTCGTAAGAAATGACTTATGGCTATTCAGGAGTGAGATTTATTGATATGTGAGATAAATTCTTTTCCCTAAGCCTTGGCTTAATCCAAAATATCTAAGTCAAAGTGAACAGCTATTACCTACTTTCTGTGCTCAACAGCATTTGCCAACATTTTATAGTATGGAAAAAAATATCTCAGAGCATGGAATTTGGGCTGACAGAATATATAGGTGAATCTAGAAGGTTTAGGGTAATGTTCAGCAAGCATTTCACTGCACAGAGCCCTCAGGGTAATGTTCTCAAAGGATATTTGGAGGCCTGTTAAATAGCTTTGTTCCCCTCAAATATGAACCTGGTTACTTATCAAGAAAACAGATGTTTATTGCTTTCAGGCAGTAAATAATAAGTCAGGAAGGTTTATAAGCCCCTTTTCCATCTTGGAAGCTTTTTGTTAGCTTTGTCATCCTCAGAGAAAATGACCAAATTAAGCCTTGAAAGTCATATGATTAGTGGGTATCATATTTGGCATCTCATTTCTTCTCCTCAGCTGGGGATGTGGAGATGCCATAGACCTCCACTTAGAGAAAAACACATTTTTGACAGCATAGTTGTCTCAGGGCTTTTTCTTGGAGCAGAGAAACCATATAACTATATGCTAATGTGAAAACCAAAAGAACCTGGCATGAGGCATGCAGGATGGCTCAGATCATGGATTGCAAACAATGATTCCATAGCTGGCATTTATTGTAAGGGAGAGAAGTATCTCACATCCTCACCTCAAAAGTAATTTGGAACAGACTGAAGGAGTCACCTGGAAACTTCTTCATCCTTTTTGATTGTCCAAAGCTTTCAAGGACCCAAGAAAGCTCCCAAGAAAATTAGGAAAGAACAATGACAGGTATAATTAATAGAGACTCTGAAAGTCTTAATCCCAAGTTCAGAGAGCACTCAAAGTTCTCCACTTTCAACAATTTTAATAATGATTTTTAAAATGCATGAGGTGACTGTGTGGGAAAGAGAGTTGTAAGATCCTGTGTGTCTTTTGAGATGGAGGAAAGGCAGGACCAAAGGAGCCTGGAGAATCTTTATCTGCTCTGATGTGGATGGATCGGAAACACGTGGAATGGGAATCCAAGTATTGCTTGCAGATCCAGTCAATATGTGTTTTACACACATATGCTGCTATGTCCTTCATATGGGTATATCACTACATAAAGTCTGTAAGAATCCTTTCAGCTCATATCAGGGTTGCTTTACAGCCAGCTACTAATAAGAAAGTATGCCGTCTGGACCCACCAGCTGCACTTTGTCAACAAACTGAAGAGACTCACCCAGCCTTCCCTTTTTGTCTTCTGTTTAATTCTCTGATTTTTCATATGGGTGGGTCATCCCTCCCCACAACATGAGTGACTGCTTGAAGGTGATGGGAAAGCAAGATATTTGGAGATAGGCTGCTTTGTGCTTAGCAGTGGAGGGGAGAAGAAGCTGTAGGAGAGAAGAAATTTTTTCTTAGCCATCACTTGGTTTCTGGTTGAGGGTCCTATAGCAAAAGACAGTTTAATAAAAGAAAAACATACAAATGTAATATAAGCTGTACATGACATGGGAGCCTTCAAAAGGCAAGGAGTCCCAAAGGAAGGGGTAAACCCGTGTATTTTTATGCTAAATTTAAGGAAGACATGAGTGGTCTTGGAGAAGTATAGTTGGGCAAAGGGATTATGATCAACTGGTGGGGGGATGACTTAGTAAGGCCTGTTTGTTCAGACTCTTCTGTATCTTTGTGTCTTCAGAGATAAGGATGTTTCTTTCCTCCAGGTATAGGGTGGGCACCTCTGGAGTGAAGATTTTATGACTTACTTCAGGGGAGAAGGGTGAAAAGAAGGCAAGAGTGACCTTTCTTCTGCTGTTTCTTCAAGTGCCAAGGTACCATATTTTACAGCAGCATGTCTTGAACCCTCTTGTTATCTATAAGTAAAGGGCCAGTCACCTAACATCTTTGAGTCTTAGTTTATTTCATTTGAAAAACGTGAAAGTAATCAAAATAATACCTCCCCTATAGGATGAATGTAAGGATCGAGTGTTGTAAGTGATGGATTACAAAATTGGGATATGTACACAATGGAATTTTACTCAGCCATAAAGAAGAACAAAATTATGTCATTTGCAGGGAAATGGATGGAACTGGAGAACATTATGCAAAGTGAGATTAGTCAGTAACAAAAAGTGAAAAGTTGGCTATCCTCCCTAATATGTGGAAGCTTGAGGGACTCCAGACAAAGGGGGAGAAACAGATCAGTGAAGAAGGCGACCTAACTGAAGGAGATGGGAGGGGGGAAGAGGGAAACACCTCAATGGACATGAGGTACATACGCAAATTTATCAAAGTCAATCACTGTGCTGAGCACAGGAAGAAGGGGAGGAGGAGGGAATAGAGTGGAAACTGGGGGAGGGCTAAATGAGTGCTGTGTGCATGTATGCCTCTATCACCCTGATCTTCAAGTTGTATGATTATAATGAACCAATAAAAAAAATTAAATGTTCTACAAATATTACAAGTGACATGTAACTCTGTGGCTCACAGTGTAAGTAAATTATTTACCTTTGTCATTTTATCTTAAGAAATTGGGTTAGCTGGTGGGGAAGAGATATAAGAAAATTAGATTTGCTCTTCTATAATACAGCCATTATTATGCTTCTGTTGCCACTGCTTATCTAAATATTTTACATTCATGGGATGGTCCTCTCTGTCTTGTAATCCCTAAAATAAACTCATGAAATTCATTTTTTTGTGATATCTCCAGTTTAGGACAAATATGTGGATTGATCCATGGAGTTCAACCAGGATCAGTGGTGCCCCCCAGCCCCGCACTCCAGCTATGAAAACTGTTGCCTACTGATAGTACCAAGAGCCACATTTGGTGATTTCCGCCAGGCAGGGTCATGTCTATAGATGATCTGATGAGCTGTAGAATATTGCCATGGGTTTAGCGCCTTGGGCTCCAATTATATACACCTTTTTATTCTTTTTCAGTTTTAGTTCATGCTTTTAATGACCCAAATACTATTTTCCCCCTACAGGAGAGATTGTATTGGCAGAGAGGAACTTGGGGCCTATGTGTTATATAAAATGATGCCTTTCAGGAGGGAAAGTATAAACTCTCTTTACCACAGAATATTTCCAATAGCATAATGTATGTATTTAAGATAGTAGGAAAATGATATTAAAAATAGATAAAGAGGCCGGGCATGGTGGCGCATGCTTGTAATCCCAGTACTTGGGAGGTGGAGACAGGAGGATCCAGGTTCGCGGCCAACCTCAGCTATTTAGTGAGGTCCTCCGCAACTTAGTGAGACCTTGTTTCAAAATAAAGAATAAAAATAGGGCTGGGTGTGTAGCTCGTAGGTACAATGTCCCTGGGTTCAATCCCCAGTACCAAAAAAAAAAAAAGGAAAAATCAAGTTACTTTTCCTGCAACCATTACCATAGAACCAACTACAAATTGCCTGGGTCAAGAACAAGAAATTAGCTAGAAGGGTACACAGAAAGGTTAATAAACAAAAGATAGGTAGGTGGGTTGCAGGCCAAGATCTTTCTCTCTTTTGAACAAGTTTCTTGTCAAGGTCTTGCATGTTTTTAATACCCTTTTCTCATTTCTGACTTAGTAAAGGAGAGCAGTAGTAGTTCCAAAATTGTAATTCTTTACTAAAGTTTTCTTTAAAATTAGTCTAGGAAATTATACTGATAAGTATAACTACTTATCACTAATAAGGAATATACCCACTGCTCATGTAAGACCTTTTTTTTCCTTGGACAGTTTTGTATCAGCCAGAACCTGCAATAACTTGCACAGCTTTTTTTTTTCATGCTATTTAACACAATGTAAGGGACATAATCTAAATAATGGAAATTTGTTAGAGGAGACTAAGTCAGGAGTAGAATGTTGGTAATCTGTAAAGAAATTTTAATAGCTTATGTTTCTATAGGATTGTGTTTCAGGGAGCTATAGAATATTTTACCTAATCTTTAACCCAAAATGTGGATGTAGTTGATACTAACCACTCTTTCTGATAGCCAAAGAAACTTGGCCCCCCTAAGCTTTTGAAAGCCCATCCTTCACCTTGTTTATCTACCTTCACCTTTTGCATGTAATAACTCCTTTCTTTATAAAGAGAGTTCGTAGAAAGGGATAATAAGGCATTGCTTATCTTCCACTCTGTCCCACTGGGTCTCTTTCAGTTCCTCTTTGCTTTTTATTCTGCTCATTGTCATTCTCTTCTATTTTCTTTTTCCCTCCCAATTTTAGGAAAAGGTTAGAAAGAAAGTTGTATAGGGTATATTTTGCTATAGCCACAAATAATAAAATATTTCTTGGATTTTCTAAATCTGCAAAACATCATGCATTTTAGGAAAATTAACATGACCAATGTTGACTAAATGGAATATAAAACGCCTAAATAAACCAACAAACATGACTGAAATGGAAAAATTTTTTAAAAACATTGCTGAAAATTGCTGCTGTGCAGACCTTTAGATGAGGTCTTTATATTTGTGGAGGCTAGATAATTAACAAAATATACGCAGTATCTCAAAATATAGGGGAGGGGGAACAAGAGGTCTGATATCAAAACTTGACCAAGTAGCATAGAGAAGAAATTCATGATTTTAAACAGGAAAACCAATTGCTGGTGGGTTAAGCTGATACAGAAATCTCAAAAGGAAGCCTAAGCATAGTTTGTCTCAGAAGTCAACAAGACTTAGTGGTCAACACTCTCTGGCACCATAATTGTTCTTGTTCTTTATGTGACAATTGTTCTCTTTGGAAAGCCTTCATTCCTGACTACTTTTCAACAGTTAGAGTCTGTGGTGTTCATTCTACAGTTTCCTTTGGTTGTGGCAAGAATTTTCTTTCATACTGCTGCTCTCAAAATGAATGATGATGTATCTACCAACTCGCAAGAGGATGAGAGTAAAACTGATATAAATATAATTTTTCTCCTTTAATTTGATATTGAAGTTATTTGGCTTAATTAGACTGTTGGGAACTGTTTTCTCTTTTTCAAATCTCCTGAAGATTATTTAACCCAGTAGTAAAATTAAACCATAGAAGGTTAAATTATAGAGCTGTTCAATACATTTAATAGGTAAATATGCTCTGAGACTCTCTAAGATGGGAGTAGAGTATGGCAGATTCCTAAATTTTAATTTGTCATAAAAATCTTTCTTCAAGAAAATATACTTTGGTAAACTCTAGAAATATTACAGTTAAAATGAAGAACAGTAGAAGCATGGCAGGTGTCTATATTTTTAAACTTTTTTTCTGAAGTGCTAATACAACACAACAAAATGAGTTTAATGGATGGATAAATGTTAAAAACAAGAGGAGGAAATATTTCCATTTGGAGATTGCAATTTCCTCCTACAAAATGCAAAAGAATCAACTACAACACTGTTAAAATTAATATAGGACTGTAAAAGAACACTATTGTAACATATAACCTCTCTTATAAAAGGGTATAAAGTAAAATTCAAAACTGATAACTTTTTCTGATGCTCAGATTGACTCTTTTGTTAAAAAAAAGGCAAAAATAAATAAAATACTGACTGGGTAAGGATTCTTGTTAAAATAATTTCACAAAGTGATTTTCTGGTTTTACCTACCCATTTGGTAGACTCTATCGTATCATGGATTTAAACTTTCCAAGTTCAACATTCCACTCTTTAGTTTATTAAAAATTTCTCTTTTCTGGCTAAGAATAAGCACTTCTTTGACTTCTTTGGTTTCATCACCAGCACTAGCAATGCTTTATTTCTCCCACAGGAGCCATTTTTCACAAATATATTAAGTCTTTATCACTTGAGAACAGATACTTCGTATGAGAGAGGAGGGGAAGAAAGGGGTAAGACGAGACATGTACAAGGAGAAGCCAGCTTGTATCCTGCTATGGTATCATGGGCTCCCATGTGTACTATTCAAATCCATACCACCACAAAACCACTGATTACTCTGTGGCATGAACCTTTGTGATTGCATCCAATGAATACTAAATGCTAATAATAGTACTGTGATATTAAAGCCCTGAATGCCAAGAGTCTACTGAACCATTTTTTATACTTTTATTGGTTATTGTAATTATACGTCATAGTGCGGTTCAAAGTCATACAAACAAATATGCACACAGGTCTTGGTGTGTTTCCTTTCAAGTCACATCCTGCTACCTACCCCTTCTCATACACAATAGTGATATTGGTAGTGATACCTTCATACATGGGCCCAGCATAATTTGAACTGTTTCTTTCATCAGTCCTTCCTTGTCCCCTCCCCTCTTCTCTCTCTCCCCATCCCCTTCAACTATTCTACTGGTCTCTCTCCTCAGTTATTTAAAGTTCTTTCTATTTCCTATTATCTCTCTAGCTCCTACATATGAGAGAAAACATTTGACCCTTGACTTTCTGAGACTGGCTGATCTCACTTAGCGTATTTTCTAGTTCCATTCATTTTCCTGCAAATGACATAACCTCGTTCCTCTTTATGGCTGAGTAAAATTCCATTGTGTATTTATACCACATTTTCATTATCCATTCATCTGCTGATGGACACATAGGTTAGTTCCACAGTTTGGCTATTGTGAATTGTGCTGCTATAAACTTCTAAGAAGTACAGTAATATTTATCATCAATGAAGATTCGTTTTGTTGTTCTTAAAAAGAGCCCTAAAACATTTCGCTCCAAGTCACCTAGGAGAACTCATTTTAGCTAAAAATATTCCAATATCATGTATCTGATTGCGACCTATTAAGAATATGTATAATATCTGAAATTTGTGAGAAATTGCATACTCGAATAATATAAGTGCATTCAGCAATGAATAATGCATGGGCATTTTCAAAATAATATTGGGTGGCAGATTATAGATCATCTGACATTAAATAATGTATCTGCTTACTGCCCTTACGTCATAAGGGTTAGGAGTCCACTTTGACACATAAGGAAGTGTAGACACTAGGATGTCAACTGGCCTTTCTAAGACCTCGTGGGACATTGTTTGTAGATACAGAATTAAAGATAAAAAATTCTTAACATCAAGTAATTTTCTCTGCTCTTTGGATTTTGGTTTTCTATGATTAGAAATTTACTTAGTTGGCCAAATACTTGACCTACAATGAAATACTGAAATATATGTAAAACAAATGCAATATGCAAACATATAGGAATAAGAATGGAAAATCAGGTTTAGTATAAGTGACTTGAAATTGGATGTAATTATTACATTTGGAAAGACAGTCTTGCTCATTCATGGAAAACTTACCTGAGATCTGTAATACTGAAATCATTCTCAAGTGCTGGTGCATTTAAGACCCATCTCCCCAGAAGTCTGCATTTTTAAGTTATCACCAGATCATCATAAGACAATTATTCCACAGACCATATGTTAAGAGATATGTGAATTAGCAAAGTGGTTAGGAGGTCATGTTCTGGTGTCAAGTGGATCTGTATTAAAAGTATCTGTCTTAAATTGGATTCCTTGGAAGCAGACCATGAGTTGGATTTGAGTGCTAGTTTATTTTGGAGGTGATTCTAGAGGAAAGGGAATGAAGCCAATAGACGGTGTTAATAATTAGCCAGTCACTGAGAGCAGTGATGCTCTGTGAATGGCAGCCATGCCTCAAAGCTATCTTACTTAATGGTGAGAAAGCTAGGGTATGTGTTCACTAGTTCCTCTTTGTCATTTTTTGAAGTTTCTATTCCCTGTCCTCCCAGGCTTTCCTATGTGGATATGACATGTTCTTATGGCCAGGAATAGATCTCATCAGAGAGACTTCCAGGTTAGAAGCTGTATTTGATGTTTGAACCTGCAGGTATGTATGGGGACAGCAAAAACCAAGAGAGTACAGTTGGTCATTAGAGGCATCAGTGGCAATTCATCCCTTGTACCTCTCGTATTCACTCATGTCCCATGTTGAGTTAAATTTGTCATATTAGGAATTCTTCAAAAGGCATGACCAGACAAAAGTGAAAAATAAAACAACAGAATGATTAGTGTGGCCATCAATAGTTCCCACCCCTTCACTGGTCCCAAGATCATTATTTATGTTTATCATCATCTTCACACATGCTGTCTAGTTTCCTTCTATACTCAGCTGCTCTAAGTTGTTTGTCAGAAAAGTAACCCAGTCTCTCATCTGAGATATATTCTCATTTAGATCTTTGTCAGGCTTAGTGACTACAATGACCTGTTCATGGTTATCACTGAATATTGAGCACCAAGAGGCATACCTAGTAAATCCTGTGAGTTCTAGACACATTTTTCCTTGCCTTCAATACCTAATATACTTTTCTCTGCCCTCACAGTAGCTCTTCATGATAGTCAAATACTACAGTCAGTATAGGAATTTCTTTTTTTGCCTTTTGATCTATTGGCATGAGAATCCCCAAATGACTGGGTGGTTCTGATAGCTTTGAGTTTTATTAAATCCACATCCTATTCTCTGGTATAAACTTTCCTTTTAGGACTAGAACCTTTAATTGAAGAGAGTCTGATGGAGAGTTAGGAAGCACAAATTACCAGCACTGAAATTGATAGCAAGAATAGCCACTCCTACTCCATTCTTTGGTTCCCTATCCCATATTTTCCACCTCTATAGGACATAGAGCATTTAATATAATTTGATTCAAAGTGTATTCAGTATCTCAAAGGACAGAATTCTAATGATAAATGTTTTCATACCTAAGTTGGATTCTTAACTGTACTGATGCAAAGCCATTTTGATGTTCTATCAGGCTGGCCACCTCTGAGTGCTACTGTCTATGATAGTTCAGTGGATCCCATGATTCACCCTTCCTCTGCCCCATTGTGGGTCCTCTGAGCCTGATGCAATGCTTATTTCATAAATCAGATATTCTATAAACCTTCTGTATAGTTGTGCTAGTTGAGGCAATGTGTGCAGGGAGGATAAATCCTTACTCTGTCGATTTGAATTTCCACCTCCTCTAAGATGAAAAACTGATACGATCAACTTGCTACCAAGTGGCTGGTCTCTCTCTCTCTCTAGGAGATGGTGTGGCACGAAGATTTGGAGTTAATCTATGCTATCTTCATTAGCAGTAGTAGCATCCTTTGAAGAGAAGGAGCACATTCTTCTGAGCCCATACCATCAGGAAATACCGTACCCAACAGTCGGGTATGGGAGTATTGGCTGGATAACATCTGTTAGGTGAGCTGTTGTTCTTTCCATCTCCTGTGTTCTGCACCTCCTTTGGGATAGGTGCTCTCTAGTGGGGATCAACATGGAATTCAAAGTTCCAAGTACTTTTCACCTGCTTTATTAATCCCCCAGGATAGCTTATCTCTGATCTTCCAGACCCCTGACTGACTCAAGCCATTCTCCACTGTCCAGGGGTCCATGTATATCCTTTTCTCTCCACACAAATTTGAGGATGTGGTGTTTTATTCAAAGCTCTCCCACTTTGGAAGATTTCACCTCTCCATCCAACATGAGTTAGGTCACAGTGTGGCAACAGTCCATTTTCAGCCTTGGCACATACATTACACTGGCCTATTCATGAAACAAACTCACGCATTCCTCCTTTTTCAGCAGGTCATAAAGAATGCTCCACACGGCTATGACTGGGAGATAATACAGACGTGTCATCGCAATAGATACTATGCATATCTGGACACCTTTTTGTGTACATTATCCACGGAGGTCATACATAGTCCCAATTTTTTATGTACAATTTGTATTATATAAAGGGTGGCTATTGTGCTTGAACATTATGGCATGGATTTGATAATACTGAGCTCTTGATAGACAGATCTAGTTACACATAGTAATTTAATGTCCCATCCATTTCAGGTGCTTAATTTTTTTCTAGAGTTCAGTAATTATCCCAGGTGTTTTAATTGACTATCTTAACTATTTTTAAGTGTATAGTAGTGATAACTATATGTACATTGTCATATAACAGATCTCTAGATCTTTTTTGTCTTGTAAAACTAAAACTCCGTATCCATTGAGCAACAAGTCCCTTTATCTCTTTTCCCAAAACCTGGTAACCATCATTCTATTTTCTGTTTTTCAAACCGACTACTTTAGATACCTCATGTAAGTGTAATCATACATTAAAAAATTATTATCATTATCATTATTGTTTTTGATTTCGGTGACAGGCTTAGTTCACTTAGTGTAATGTTCTCAAGGTTCATCCATGTGATATTATATGCAATATTTCCTTTCTTAAGGCTAAGTAATATTCCAGTGTATGTATATACCATATTTTCTTTACTCACCTGTCAGTGGAATTTAAGTTACTTCTACTGCTTGTCTATTATGAATAATGCTTAAATGAACATAGGTATGCTTTTTGAGGAATCTCCATACTATTTTCCTTAGGTGCTGAGCCATTTTATATTTCCACAAATAGTGCCCAAGTCCTCCAGTTTTTCCATGTCTTTATTAACTCTTGATCTTTTCTGTTTTGTTTTGTTTTTGTTTTAATATAGCAGCCATTCTAAAGGGTGTGAGGTGTTATCTCATTTAGATTTTGATTTGCATTTCTTTGATAACTAGTGATGTTGAGCATCTATTTATATGTTTGTTGGCCATTCATATGTCTCATTTGGAGAAATATCTATTCAAATCCTTGCCCAGTTTTTAATCAGGCTATTTGTTGTTGAGTTTTAGGAATTCTTTATGTATTCTGGATACTACCTCGATATTGTTACATGGTTTACAAATATTTTCTCCCGTTACCTAGGTTGTTTTTTTCAGTGCATTGATTGTTTCTTTTGTGACACATAAGTTTTTGAGTATGATGTAGCCTCATTTGTCTATTTTTTTATTTATTGTCTGTGCTTTTGAAGACATTATTACTAAATCCAATATCACAAATCTCTCCATCCCTGTCTTCTCCCAGGAAGTAGTTTCATATATTACATATAGATCTTTAATCCATGTTGAATTGTAGATGATATAAAAATCCAACTTCATTCTTTTGCCTGTGGATATCTAATTTTCCAAATACTGTTTGTTGAAGAAACTATCATTTTGTGTAGTTATGGTACCTGTTGAAGATTATTTAACCATATACATGAAGTCTTACTTTTGAGCTGTCTATTCTGGTCTCTCTATATATACCATTATACCACTGCCATACTATTTTGATTACTATAACTTTGTAATATATTTGGAAATCAGGAAGTGTGATGCCTCTAGCTATTCTTTTCTTTCTCAGTATTGTTTTAGCTACTTGCCATCCTTTGAGACTCCATATGAATTTTAGGATTCTCTATGTTTGAAAAAAAAGCTAATGGGATTTTGATAAAGATTGCATTTAATCCATAGATCACATTGGAAATGATGGGTATATTAACAAAATAAGTCTTCCAATTCATCAACTCAGAATGTCTTTCAATTTATTTGTGACTTTTCTCATTTCCTTGAGCAGTTTTATACAGTTTTCAGTGTATAAATTTTACCTCCTTGGGTAAGTTTATTCTTAAGTAACTTATTAAGTAATTTATTCTTTTCAGTGAAATAGAAAATAGAGTTATTTTGGGGGGATTATTTATGGTTAGTATATAGAAATGCAACTTTTTGTGTGTTGATTTTTGTATTCTGAAACATTGCTGAATTTGTGTAATCTAACAGTTTGTATGCATACATATGTGTGTGTGTGCATGTGCACGTGTATGTATGTTTTCTTGGAATATTTAGGGGTTTCCACATGTAAGATGATATCAGCTGTGAACCAACTAATTTTACTTTATCCTTTCCAATTTGGATGGCTTGTTCATTTATTTATTTTGCTTAATTGCTCTCATTAGAATTCTAGTACTTTGTTTAACATAAGCGACAAAAAATGGACATCCTTTCCTTATTCCTGGTATTAGAGAAGAACATTTAGTTTTCCATGATCGAATATGTTAGTTATGGGCTTTTATATGTGGCTTTTTTATGTTAAAGTAATTTAATTATATTTATGTTGTGTCGCATTTTTTCATGAAGAGTGTTGAATTTTGTCCAATGCATTTTCTGCATTAACTGAGGTGATCATGTGGTTTTTGTCCCTTATTCTGTTAATGTGGTGTGTTGTATTGATCTTCATATATTGAACCATCTTTGTATTCCAGAAATAAACCCAACTTAATCATGGTGTATGATTCCTTTAATGTGTAATTGAATTCACTTTGCTAGTACTGAATTTTTATTGATGATTTTTATATTAATATTCATAAGAGAATATCATAAGGGGTATTTTCTCTTAGTCTGCCTTAGTCAGATTTTGGTATCAAGTTAATGGTGGCTCTGTAAAATGAATTTGGAAGTGTTCCTTCTTCAACAGTTGAAACTGTTTGAGAAGGATTAGTGCTAATTCTTCTTTAAAATTTTAATACAATTCTCCAATGAAGCTATCTGGTCCTGTGTACTTTATTTGGGGGAGAAAATATTATCCCCTTTTTATTATTGAAAAAATTTTGATTGTTGATTCAATCTCTTTGCTAGGTATAGAAATTGTTCAGTTTTTTAAATTCATGATTTAGTTATAATAGGTTTTACATATCTAGGAATTTATCCATTTCTCCTGTGTTATCCAACTTAATAACATATAGTAGTTCATAGTAGTCTCTTATAATCCTATCTTAGTTCATTTTCTGCTGCTACAATACTATACCACAGTCTGGACAATTTATAGAGAAAAGAAATTAATTTCTCACAGTTACAGAGGCCAGAAGTCTAATATCAAGGTACAGAATTCTGGTGAGGGCCTTTGTGATGGTTATTCTGGATTGTCAACTTGACTGGATCATGAAACACCTAAGATTATATGACTTTGGGTGTGTTGAAGAGATGATTGGTTTATGTAATGGCAAACTAAAGGGGAAGTCTTGCCGGATGTAGGCAGCATGGTTCTGATAGGTGCAGGACCTGGATAAAAAGGAGAAAGCTGTGTGAAGGCATGTGTGGTTCTTCCTGAAGAAAGTGGATCTCCTCTCGTCTGAGATATTGCCCCTCAGCTCTTCAAACTGTACCTTCACCATCATTTCTCCGGAGAGTTTCCTGGCCTTTCCATCTTGGACTGGGACTAAATTAGTAGTCACTCCAATTTTTTTTAACTTTTTTATGTTCATTTATTGGTGCATTGTAATTATACATTTTGATATATATCAGGTATGAACATCATACATGCACACGTTGCCAATTCTGAGACTCCAGCTCTTGGACCACTTGAGCAGCTACTGGTTCCTCTGGCTCGCATCGTGCAGTTGCAAATTGGGACTACACTGCTTTGGACTGTAAGATGATTTGATAAATACCCTTTTACCATATACATGTCCTGTGAGTTCTGTTACTCTAGTGAACCCTGACCAATACAGCCTTCTTGCTGCATCATAACCTGGTGGAAGGCAACACATGGCAAATGAGAGCTGGCTTTATAACAAAGCTAGTCCTGTGATAACTAACCCACTCCCTCAATAATAACAGGAATCCGTTCACAAAGGCAGAACCCTTAGGAGCTAATCACCTCTTAGAGGTCCCACCTCCCACACCTTCACAATGACAAGTAAATTTCAAAATGAGTTTTGTTTTGGAGAAAACATTTAAAATATAGCAGATCCATTTTATTATTGTGGAATTCACTGTAATGTCTCCTCTTTAAGTTCCAATTTTTGTGATTTGAATCTTTTCTTTTTTTCTAAAGGTCTCAATTTTGTTGATTTTTTTAAAAAAACTTTCAGTTTATCAAAATTTCTTTTCTACTCCAAGCTTTATTTCCTTTCTCGTGCTATCTTTAGGGTTAGTGTGTTCTTTTTTTTTTTTAATTTCATCAAGTGCAAAGTTAAGGTGCTGATTTGAGATCTTCTATGTTAATGTAGGCTTTTGGTACTATAAACTTTCTTCTTAGCACAGCTTTTGTTGCATCCTGTAAGTTTTGGTTTGTTCTTTTATGTTTCTGTTTGTCTCAAGATATTTTATGGTTTCTCTTGTGATTTCTTATTTGGCCTATTGGTTGGTCAAGAAGATATTGCTTAATTTATGCATACATGTGATTTTTTCAGTTTTCCTTGTTCTATTGATTTCTAATTTTATATTTTGTTCAGAAGAAAATATTGGTATGGTTTCAATTTTCTTAAAGTTGTTAAGGTTTGTTTTGTGGTCTAACATGTGATCTATCATGGATAACATTCCATGTGTTCTTGAGGAGAATGTGTATTCAGTTGTTTTTTTTTTAACTTTTTTTGTTCATTTATTGGTGCATTGTAATTATACATTTTGATATATGTCAGGGTATGAACATCATACATGCACACATTGCACATTTAGCCCTCCCTCCAATCCCACCCTATTCCCTCCCCCTTCCCTCCCTTTCATGCTCCGGATAGTGATTGAGTCTTATAGGTTTGTGTATGTACATCATGTGCTATAGTGTGTT
>PVJS01024501.1:0-21019 GCA_004027185.1 Glis glis
ACCCTTTTGATTACCCTAACTCTCCTCTTGTGAAGAGCAAAGAGTTTAGTGATTCTATCTTTCATATTTTTGACCATTTTATAAAAATTAAGGAATATACTGATGTCGGCTGGTTACTCCTGGCATCACTTGAAAAATTAGCGTGGGAAAAAGATAAGCTTCAGGATTGTATATCAGATCTAACAATTAGCCGGTGTGTTTTCAGGGAGAGTCTTATCTCCTGTAATTAAACACAGGCCCTCATCCTGAGATTGGCTGATTTGCAACGTAAGGTTCATTCCTGGCCTAGACAGGTGTCTGCAATTAAGGTGAGGGCTGTGATTGGAAAACCATGGGATCCTGAAAAATGGAACAGGTATGTATGGGAGGACTCTGAAGAGGCTGGGGACATTGAATCTGAGCATTCTGAGGGGTTTGTCCTGCCAGAAGATGAGGACTCCCCACCCTCTACAGAATTGGCTTCTTCACCTTCCCCTGGGGGAAATGCTCCAGCATTGTTTAGGGCAACAGAGAAAGGTAATGCTGATACCCTTCAGGACCCACCTACTTCACCCATTTTCGCTTCTAGGCCTATAACTAGGAGCAAATCTAAGCGGGCCCCTAGAGGTGAGGTGCAGGTTGTGACCCATGAGAAAGAGCGCTATACCCAAAAGGAACTTACTGAGTTTTCTAACTCATTCAAACAGAGGTCTGGGGAATATGAATGGGAATGGATTTTAAGGGTGTGGGATAACGGTGGTAATAATATATGATTAGATCAGGCTGAATTTGTTAATATGGGCCCATTGTGTAGAGATTCCAAATTTAATGTAGCAGTTCATAATGTTAAAAAGGGGACTAATAGTTTATTTGGTTGGTTGGCTGAGGTATGGACCAAAAGATGGCTTACTGTGGGTGATTTGGAAATACCTGACCTTCCTTGGTTTGCTGTGGATGAGGGGATTCAAAGGCTGAGGGAGCTTGGAATGCTGGAGTGGATTTGCCGTTTGGGATCCTCTCCTCCACAGTGGACACGTCTTGAGGTCGTTCCCTTCTCCGATACTTTAAGAAATAAATTTGTGAGGGGGGCACCATCATCCTTAAAGGGCTCTGCTGTTGCTATCCTCTGTATGCCAGAACTTACGGTGGGAGACGCAATTGACCAATTATTGGATTTAGGTGTTATGGATATTCTTGGTTCCCGTAACAAGGGTCAGGTGTCGGCTCTCAATTGTCAGGGGCAAGGCAGTCATACCTATTATAATAGATGGCAGAGGAGGAGCAATGAGCGGAAAGGCTTGACTCGTGCAGATTTATGGCATTGGCTGATTGCTCATGGTGTCCCCAGAAGTCAAATAGACAGGAAACCCACCAAATTCCTATTGAATTTGTATAATCAGAAAAATTCCAGGATGGCAAGTGTCTCAAACTCTCCAGGAATGAAGGTGTGGGTCACCCCTCCAGGTAAGGAACCTAGACCTGCCAGAGTGCTGGCTGAAGGTAGAGGAAATGCAGAGTGGGTAGAAGAAGAAGGTAGTTTGGAGCTGCCTCTCCCTGGGAAAATAGTGAATCAAAAATAATATCGTATACCTGGAGGGATTGCAGAGATTAGTGCCACTATCAAGGACTTGAAAAATGCAGGGGTGGTGGTTCCCACCACGTCCCAATTTAACTCTATTTGGTCTGTGCAGAAGACAGATGGAATAAGTATTAGGAATAAGTATCACTGCCTCCTATTCAGGGAAGTGACTGATGCGTTTCCGGTTGTACGTGGGATAGCTTTACTATGTTAGGCGTGATTTTGAAGATTGACGTAATTTAAAAGAGACTGGGTTAGGAGTCAAGTTGACAAGGGGTGGACTTGTAATAGTTGGTCTGGTTTGTCAACTTGACTCACCCCAGATCATGTGACTTTGGTTGTGTAACGGTGGATTGAACCGGAAGTCCTGCCCTGAATGTGGGTAGCAGGGTTCTGATAGGTGGAAGACTTGGATAAAAGAAGGGGAAAGCCGCATAGAAGCAGCCGCTACTCTTCCTGAAGAGAACGCATCTGCTCTCGTTTGAGATTATCAGTCTGCAATTTTGCTGTTTCCTTGAGGAGCTTCTTGATCTTCTGCTCTCGTCTGGGATCCTCGGCCTCCAGCCTTCGAACTGAAGCTTCGCCGTCGTTTCTCCAAGGAGCTTCCTTGTGTTCACATTTTGGACTGGACTGAATTGGTGGTTGCTTCAATCGTGGGGCTCCGGCTCTTAGACCACCCGACCAGCTGCTGATTCCTCTGACTCTTCACATGCAGTTGAAATTCTAGACTGCATTGTGAACTAATCCTTTTTCCCCCCTTCATTCTGTGAATTCTGTTGATCTGGTGAACCCTGACTTATACAAGCCCTAAGATCACAGTGACTCTGCCTAGCACATTTTAAAACCATAAAGATAGCAAGGGCCTTATGCTTGCTCTTAGAGATTCTACACAGCGGCACTGGCCATAATCAGTGCCTCTGTTTCTCTCCTATTCCTTGTGACTTGGCTTCAGTATGAGAAAGGCAAACTCCATGCATTACATCAAAGTGCCCATAGTTGATAGACAACCAATACAGCCCAATACAATAGGGGTAAAAACAAGGTAGATTAGTGACCTCTGCGCTTAGTAAGTGCACTTAGTAGACTAGAAGGCACCACCTGCCTAAGGAATAAGTTATGCCTAAGAAATAAGTTACTAGGAGCCGGGCATGGTGGCACACGCTTGTACTCCCAGTACTTGGGAGGAGGAGACCAGAGGATCTGAGTTCGCGGCCAGCCTCAGCTACTTAGTGAGGCCCTCCGCAACTTCATGAGACCCAGTTTCAATAAAGGATAAAAAATAGGGCCGGGGGTGTAGCTCGGAGGTAGAATGCCCCTGGGTTCAATCCCCAGTACCGCAAAAAAAAAAAAAAAAAAAAAAAAAGAAATAAGTTACTAGCTCATTGCCTTGGTAATGCTGATAAAACCATACCAATGTGAGAATTGTATTTAAGGGGCTGGGGTCAGAGGGAGGGGCAGGTTCCACTTTTGGGCTCTCCAGCATGTGTTCCAGGCATGCTGCTCTTTCTCTCTTCTCTTTTCTATTTCCTACAGACCTTGTAATAACATTTTGTTAAAGCTGCAACCGAGCCACCTGTTAGTTTTAATTCCTCTCTTCAGACACTCTGATCTGAATTGAAGGGAAAGAGCCCACAGCGCCGCTCCCACCATAACACTAGTGATAAATAGGGGCAAGGCCTGACCTCTGTGCCAGCATCTCTACCATGATCCATACTCTGCGTCTCTCTGCTCATCTCTGAGTTTGGGGATGCTGCAGCTGCGGCTTCTCCTTGGTCCTCAATGGAGTTGATCCCTATAAGCCAACAGCCACATCTCTGAGGTCAGGAGGAAAGGAAACCTAGGAGGGTTTGGCAGTGGCTACTGTTCTTCGTCTGATGTCACAGCCCAGGCTGGGCAGCCCTGCTCTCAAACATCAAGATCTTCCATGCTTTTATATGAAAGGTTCATGCAACGAGGGGGAATGAAAGGCAAGGAACACTCCCACAGAGCCTTGAGAAGTTGGGAGAGTAAGTTACCCCTCATGGAAAAGCCATGTTGAGTTGACTTTGGGGCTTTCAACACTTTTGAAAGATATCATCGTTGATTTTCTTTATATTTTTAAATTAAATAGAAGGTCATATGAACTAGAGAAAAGAAGACAAAAAGCAGATCATGTAAGGCTCCCATAATCCCGCCACCAGATGTAAACACTGTTATAGTTAGATATAGAATGGCCCCTTGAAGAGCTCATAAATTCATGGTTAGAGGTGATGTAATTGAGTTTTGAGGGCTGTAATCCCAGCAGTGGATACATGGATTTATCTGGGTGGTGGCCTGGGCTGGTAGGATGTGGCTGGAGAAGGTGGGTCCCTGGGGGTACGGCCTTGGGAATTATATATGATTCCTCCTCCCCCTGATTTCTCTTTTGTGTGTGTGTGTTTGATACCGGGGATTGAACCCAGGGGCATTCTACCTCCGAGCTACACACCCAGCCCTACTTTTTATTTTTTATTTTGAAACAAGGACTCATTAAATTGTGGAAAGCCTCACAAACTAGCTGAGGCTAGCCATGAACCTGTGATCCTCCTGTCTCAGCCTCCCAAGTACTGGGATTATAAGCATGCACCACCATGTCCGGCCTGATCTCTCTTTTGCTTCCTGCCTCCATGATGTGAGGAGCACAGCCCATGTGCTCTCTCTCTCTCTCTCTCTCTCTCTATCTGTTTCCTGCCACCATGCTCTGAGATTCATGGTCCCCAGCCTCACATGCACTGAACCCAAAACCTTAAGAAAATAAATCTTCTTTCCTCTAAGTTACGTGGTCAATCTTTTAGATGATAGCTGTAAGAATTCTGATAAAGACAAGCGCTAATAGTATTTTGACAGATACCTTTCCTGGGATTGTTTCTTTACCTATAGATATATACAAGATAATGTAATTCACTGCACATAATATTTGGTAGACAGTTCTTTGCTGAAAGCAGTATAGATCAAGGTCATAGAAACTTTTGCTGGCTTGAACTCGTAATCAAAACAATGATTTGAATGAAAGGACTTTAGGAAAAAGTTCAGAGCTTCAGTATATATGATTTATTCACATGTTATTTTTGTCACCATCTGTGTGTGGGGGGGTATTGGGGATTTAATCCAGGGGCATTCTACCTCTGAACTATACCCACAGTCCTATTTCTTTTTATTTTGTATTTCTAAATAGGGTCTCACTAAGTTTCTGAGAGCCTCGCTAAAGTTATAGAGGCTGGTGTTTGTCAGCATCTTATGAGAAAGGACAAACATTTTATTCAATAAACAAATGGCATCGGAATCTTATATTCCTCCTGGATAGCAATAGAATTTTTCATATCTTAAACTTTTTCCTTTTTTCCCCTCATTTTTCAATCCAGAGCATATTTTTGATCCTTCATGATTTCTTTCCCCCATCTTTCTTTGCACTTGCTCCAAAATGCAGTTGGTCAGCTAGCAGCTTGGACCAGGGTGGAGGGAAGGTGGCTTTGGCTGGCAGCTTCAAGTTGTGTTAGGGCAAAGCCTGTTTTCCACGGTGGGCCTCCTCTCTGTGCCATACACATCCTGGCCCGTGAGTCAGGCAATATACCAAGGTTCACGGTGGCCCAAGATGGTGCACTCAGAGGCAATCAGCTCTGCCGAGAGAGGAGAGAAAAGAAAAAGGAAAACGTGTGGTTTGTGCCGCCTTCACCTTGGCAGAGAAAGATGGAGGTAAAACCGGGAATGGGGGTGCAGACTTCAGAGTTAGAGAAGATCAGCGAATCCAGCCGGAGCCAAGAAAGAACACATGGTAAGTTGTGTGTGGCAGAGACACCTCAAGACAAATCACTTTGAGTCGTGCGCCTGAACATTTAACTGCGATGGGCACTGGCCCAGATTTTTCCCCAAGTCAAACGTAAATGGCTTAAGGAAGCTGGTCTTTTTTTGTTGCTTTTTTTGTTACCCCCTCTCTACTTTTACTACATGAAATGTCTGACAGCCATTTTACTGTGTTTACAAATTATGAAAACTTGGGGGCAGCTCATTATGAAAATATTGAGAAGTCATAGGAGAACTCACTCTTAGAGCAGGTGAAGGCGGAAAATAGACTGTAAAGTCCTTGAAAAATGAGCTGCTTGCTCTCCACTTCTGCCAGAAAATTTTGGTATGCCAGCCTCTTGCTATTGCTAATCTGAAACCCCAAAGAAAGAAATCAATAAAAAGCTAGGAGAAGAGTAGGGGAAGAGGCAGCCCATCAATACAGAGTAGATGAGAAAGAACAGATTCATTTCTGAAATCTGTACATCTCTCTTCCCATGGACCAGAAGCCAAAAGAAAAGGGAAAATATGAAAAACAAGTTTTATAACTGGAAAGAGAGGTGATAAATTTTAAGTTCTCTGTAAAAAGGACAGGCTTTCTTCACATGTGACCTTGCTGTTTTCATACCATCTGGAAAGAAAATCGAGCTGTCTCCCCCCATTTGTTTTATGTTGGGTACAATGAATGTGTGTGCAGTAATAGCAGAAAGAATATTAAGTACCTTCTAGACTGATTATAAAGTTGGTTAGATTTCATGATATATCATAATAATTTAAAAAAATGCTCCTTTCCACAATGCTTCTCTTTCTTGCAGCACATTTCCTAAGCTAATTTTTTTATGTTCACCAAATATATACAAAATAGAATTATTGTCATTCTCCCCTTGCAGAAAAGATGAGCCATGGCAGTCGAACAAAAGTTGTACAGATTATAGATGGCAAAATCATTTTTAGAACATAGCTATTTTGTTGTCCAGTCTCATAATCTTTCCATCAGAAAATAAAACCTTCTGTGTTTAGGTAATATTATGTAAAGTTCACCTGGTATTACAGAGTACAACTTCATAGACCGTAATGTTGTAAGACCATCCTTAAAGTTATAAAATGCATTAAAATCTTTAGTGATTGGAGTACAGTATGATTATAAGCAGTTCCTTAGTTATAGAATCTCATCTATATACCTAACATAAATATGCATCTCAAATTCAGAACCTTGTGACAGTTATTACGTATTTCCACACTAAATCCTTTCATTTTTTTCAACCTTTTTGACCCTAGTTGATTTATAAATTGTAAAAAATGTAATAATAATAATAATAATAATGTAATTATAACAAACATAACTAATTGATACAATACGAAGTATGATCTTATTGTCAACTTTCCCCTGCTATTTGTTTCTATAAGAAACAAGCTAAGATCTAGTCCTGAGTTCCTTCTCCAATGTTATAAGCTAACACATTTACAAAGTTTTCCCAGATTTTCCACTGGAAGAAAGTTTTATAAAAGCCTTCATTTATGTACAGAAAGGCAAAGAACACACACACACACACATTAACCCACGGGAAAGAGTAGAAAAAGCGATAAAAGAAGTTCTGTATGCACATGTTATTTGACTGAACTACTTAGCTACATAAACAACTCATATGCTCCAATTCTCTTTCCATTGGGTACCTGCATAGAGACGGACACGGACACAGCTTCAATTCTTCAACGGGAGCATCATCTACATAACACTAAATGTCATGATAAGAGCAATTAGAGTTGCATCTGCCATGTTGTTTTGTTGCAAAGGTCCAGCTACTTGTCAAGGAGAAAAAACAATCTATTTATTGCTCATTTCCAGTGGAATCATCATGGTCTCTAGTGCTCCTTAATATCTCTGGGGGTTTAAAAGTCATTTTATTCACATGTAGTCTTAGACTCTATCTTCTGAATTGCAAGATGTCCTATAGCTTGAAGAATTCATATGAAACTTTGAGCATTGGCCCCCATTCAGTCTGCAGGCACACTGCCCACTCTTCCGGTCCTTCACAGATACAAGACTTCTGTTTGTACATTTGTTTACTTGCCTGGGCTGTCAGTGTATTGCAGGAAGCAAATTAACTGAGATCCCCAATTTTTAATTCCTTCCAAACAGCCGGGGACATATCTAAAATATTTTGCCCATCTTTGGTATCCTGCCCTCCCCCACAGATTCTGCCCGGTCCCTTTTATTCCCAACTTCATCCCTCTTGACAGGGAATACAGAAGTCAAACAAAAGAAAAAATCATTCTGACACTGTTTGGTATATGACCACTAATAACAGTTGTCACATCAGAAGTTTTTATTGTAACAAACTATTAATTTGGAAATTAGAATATAAGGAGAGTCAGTTACAGCAGAAAAAAATTACTAAGCGTTCTTCCTCAATTCAGGTATTTCTTACTATTTTGTCTCAAGCCGGGAAATCATCCATGGATTGCTAACTTCAGCCACTAATTTGTTATGTGATTTTAATGCATGGAGACAATATTCAAGTATTAGAACATAATAACCATCCTTCTCCTTTGGACTAGACATGCCTAAGTTAAGCAAAGGTTGTCTGTGTTTAATTCTGAAGGAGTATAATGTGAAAGCAGTCTGGTTTGATTAAAAGACAAATAGAAGAGCATATTCTTCATGAGAACTGAGAAGTGTCTGATATGTGGAGACAGGAATTTTCCTTTCCTCTCCCTCCCTCCTTTGCTCTCTTTTTCCTAAACATTTAATGAAAGCAGGCAGCTACTGCCTCTTTTCCAATTACCATAGCTCAGTTATTCTACATTCTTTCTGCTAAGGTATAATTTAAAAATCAAAAGAGTACATCTACCCACATGGACCTTTTTTTGAGGACTTGGTGGGCACTGACCAAGGACACCTTGTATCCTATCACCTGCTATCCAGCAGCTCTGGAAAGATGCTGGCCGGCAAGGATCTTTTCAGCAGGCTCTGTGTAACATGGGGAAGTACTCTATTAAGAGACATGGAAATCAATACCAGCCCATCAATGCCAGTGAGACTTGCTAAGCCTTGAGTCTTCAAACAGGAGTTATTTCTTAGTCTTTACCATCAACTCCTGATGGTTTGGAGTTAGGTTGATATTGCCTTTCAACCTATCACATTTCATTTACCATGGCTTAGTATGAAGACATAAAATTTTCCATATCACTACTGCAAATGAATGCCCCACTAAACAAAGCTACAAAGTATACAGGCGCTACTGTGTTCATGGATGCACCTCTAGCTATTACATAAGATGCAGCAAACTTTTCCTGTACAGAGGAATGCAATGCCTATTTGATGCTTTGCCAACTGTATCATACTGTAGCAAGGACTCAACTCTGCATTTATAGTGCACAAGTAGTCATAGATGATATGTAAATGAATGGACATAATGGTGTCTCAATAAAATTCTATTTATAAAAACAAACAACAAGCTGGATTTAGCAGGCAAGTCATAGTTGAGCTGTGGCTTAGAACATCGTCTGGCATCTAGCAACCACCCAGGGAAGCCTTGTTGAAGAGGGTTGTTAAAACTGACTCTAGTTGGTATCTCAGTGGGTTTAGGATAGCCTGATCCATATTTCACATCACCAGGCTGTGGTATGGCAGATTAGCAATAAGCTGCTGTGTAGACTAAGTAAGCAATTGATAATGTTGTTGGTACACATACATACATCTTACCACTATAGCATCTTAAAAGGATGAGGCAGCTTCTAGACTCAAGGATGCAGAGAGACAGGTACTGATTGTTCTTTGACACTTGCCTCCAAGGACAGACACAGCTTCCTTTCTTTTCCTCTCCCTTTTCTCTGGTCTCATTTTTTTTCTTCCTTCCTTTTATTTTCTCCTATTATATCATTCTATTCCAACAGCATTACCTCAGTACAGACGCATCATATAAAATATTTCCTTGGCTTTCTCTCCCTGACTCATCTTCAGCCCCTTTATAAACACTGGCTACTCTAAATATCTCCAATCTTCCTTCCTCTTACCACTCCCCAAAAACAAATAAATATCTCTCAATTCCCCTTTATACCTCTCCAAATATCTCTCCCATTTTTCCATCTTTACAAAAAAAAATTATACCCCATTGACAGTTTGAGTTTTCCCACAATTCTTTTTTTTTCTTTTTCTATTTTTTGTTTACTTATTAGTGCATTGTAAGCATACATCTTGATGAGTTTCAGGGTGATAAAAACCTTTCTTTCTTTCTCTCTCTCTCTCTCTCTCTCTCTCTCTCTCTTTCTATGCATGTGTGTATATGTGGTACTGGGGATTGAACCCAGGGGCATTCTACCCCTAAACTACACCCCAGCCCTTTTTATTTTTTATTTTGAAACAGGGACTCATTAAGTTGCTGAGGCTGGCCTTGAAACTGTGAACCTCCTGTCTCAGCTTTCTAAGTACTGGGATTACAAGCATACACCACCATGTCCTGCTTTCCCACAATTCTCCATTCTGTCCTTTTTAACCCCCTCTGAGACAGCCCTTGACAAGTCAATTGTTCTTTCTATCTTTTTCTACAGTCATTTTTCTTATTCTTCTGGCTTCTTTCTCTTAACTCACAATATCTGAAAGGCTCCCTTGTACTTAAAAAAAATGAGAACAGTTGTCAAAGGCTGCCCCTACTATTCCTGCCTGGTCTCCCTCCCTCCCCTCCGTGCCTCATTCCTCCTCCTGGTCCTCTGCTCTCCTTTCCCTCCAGTACCTGTCCACCATCACCTTCTCTCTTACTACTCGTAGTCTTGGCTCTAACCTTGATCTCCAAATCTATACCCCACCCTAGTTTTTTTCCACAGTTCAGATCTGAATGTGCAATTCCACAGGGTGTTTCCAAATGTAGAGCCTGCTGACATACTGTTCCGGTCAGCATTTGTGCAGCTATAATCTAAAAGGTTGACCTCATATGTTAGAGGAAAGATTTATTTTCTTATGGTTTCAGGTTCAGTCCATGTGAGGCTGGGGACCGCAGATCTCCGGGCATGGCGGTGGGAAGCGGAGAGAGAAAGTGAACATGGGCTGTGTTCCTCACATCATGGAGGTCGAAAGCAAGAGGGAGAGCAGGGGTAGGAGGAACCAAATTAATCTCCCAGGGACCCACCTCCAGCCACACCCTACCAGCCTACCAGGGTCCACCCAGGTAAATCCATTACAATGGATTTATCCACTGCTGGGATTACAATCCTCAAGACTCAAGTATATCAACTCCAAACACCAATTTATGAGCTCTTCAAGGGGCCGTTCTATATCTAACCATAGCACATACTGACTCAGACTGTCCTAAAATTAACAAATTCCTTGCAACTTCTTTGCATCTTCTCTTTCTTTTTTTTTTCTTTTTTTTTTTTTTTTTTTGCGGTACCAGGGGCGTTCTACCTCCGCGCTACACCCCCGGCCCTATTTTTTACACTTTATTTTTGAAACTGGGTCTCACGAAGTTGCGGAGGTCCTCACTAAGTAGAGAGAGAGAGAGACAGGGAGAGAGAGAGAGAGAGCTGAGGCTGGCCGCGAACCCGGATCCTCCGGTCTCTGCCTCCCAAAGTACTGAGATTACAAGCGTGCGCCACCACGCCCGGCTTCTTCTCTCTCTTCAAATTGTTCTTTTACCTCCTTCCCCACAACAAAACCAATCAACAAGTTTTCACAGTGTTGTCTATTTCTGGAATCTATAAACTCACTTTCCTTTCAAGCCCTACCACTGCTGTCTTAAATTATATATTCTGCTTTTTTTTTTTTTTTTGCGGTACTGGGGATTGAAACTGGGTTTTACCTCCGAGCTACACCCCGGCCCTATTTTTCATACTTTATTTTGAAACCGGGTCTCACGAAGTTGCGGAAGGCATCACTAAGTAGCTGAGGCTGGCCACGAACCCCGATCCTCCGGTCTCCGCCTCCCAAGTACTGGGATTACAAGCATGCGCCACCACGCCCGGCTATATTTTGCTTTTTGTATTTGATTTTTTCCAGGAGCTTTCTCACTGTTCTCCTAATTTTATACGTTTGATTTTCCAGGACAACATTGCATCTGACTGATGCGATGTTCACTCCATACTATTCCTCCATTCAAAAACTGGTCACAATTTCTCATTCTTTACCCTGAAAACTAAAATCTCCCTATTCAGCAAAATTCAAGGTTATCTCTAGTGTGCTGCCTGACTATTCACTTTATCTAGCCTCCTTTTACCTATATTCCAATCACACATACTAGTCTCCAAGTCTACAACTATATAATAGAGTTCTCTAATGAAAAAAGAGGTCTTATGTAGAACATGAATTTTTTTTATGTCACCTTCCTCTCTCTTTCTGAACATGTATACTCAGTGTACCTACCATTCAACATTCTGATTTTTCAATTATCACAAGCATTTCATAATTTTTTAATATTTATATTGGTACATTATAGTCTCACATCATAATGTAGTTCATAGCGATAGTGATATACATGCACAGTCATATCACTATCATCTTACCAACTTTATGCAACCCATCTTATCAACTTTATGCAACCCATCAGTGAGCTAGGTAGGCCAATGAAGCGAGGTCACCCTTTTCTGCTGAGGTTTGACCTGAGGCAATGAGTTTCCTCCTCCATCATCATCATCATCATCATCATCATCATCATTCAGATGGTCTAAAATTTTTCAAAAAAACATCATTTTCCTGGACCCAGACTTTCCTTTTAGCTGGTATTTTTATGAAAAAATGTTGTGATCATATCAGGTGTATATGCACAAAATGCTTTTAGATTTTGTTAAAATTATTTCTTCAAGGTAAATTCTAAGAAGCAGGGTTATATTGTCAAAGGACATAAATGTCTTTGTTACATCACAGATTTTCACACCTTACCCCCACTCTCCTCCTTTAGCATGGAATACCACCTCAAAGTCCACCCAGATGCACTCATATAGTCTCTCTCTCTCCCTCACCTATGGAGATCACATGACCCTGCTCTTCTACCACTTTCTCGCTTTAATCTATACTTTTATCGGTGCATTGTAACCATACATCATACTGAGGTTTAGTGTGACAGAAACATCTCTATACATGTTGCCTGGTGCATTGCCCCCCAGATCCCTTCCCGCTCCCTCCCCCTCACCATTCATGGTATTGAAATTGGTATTCTACGCAGGGTTTACTATGGGTTCTTCATCAGAATCAATTATGCTTTAGCTGCAGCAAATCACTAAGTCTTTCAGATTCTCCATTAGACTGGAATATGAGGATTAAAACAATAATGACATTATAGAGTTGCTAAGTTAAATAAAGATACATGAGAAAGTGCCTGGAAAATGGTATGTGCTAGAATGTACATCTGAATAAGGCTTCATTTTTAAGTTATATTTGAGTAGTATCCAACACTACTACAATGCATGAACTCTAAACTTATTGCTAGAACAACAATGTTCATTTCATACCTTTGAACTTATTATTGGCAAAAAATAGACGTGAACAGAATATTTCCTGTCTGGAGGATATTTTAAAAACAAAAAACAAACCCAAACAAAGTAGTACCTCAAGCAAGCTTTCTCTCTTGGCACCCATCTCTGGGCACCATGAACTCCACCATGAGTCTTACCAGCTAACATAGCAGGTGGCCTATTGATGCCAAAAAACTGGAGAATTCAAGAAAATTTACATTTTCTCCTTCTGTCCTACAGTGTTGGATGAACCCATATTGACTTTTTTTTAGCTTTAGTGTTTTAAGGCATTGCAGAAAAAAATGGATAAAAGGATAAATACCAGTGGTTATATCCACATGTCTTCTTGATGATGAGAGCAGTTGCCATGAAAGCCAGCCAAGCCTACAGGGAGAATACCAAGCTGATTCGAACATGGCACAGAGTTCCAGAAATCAATTCCTAACTCGCTAGCAATGCCAGTAGTGGAGGCTGCATGTGTCTGGAGAAACATGGACATGGTGTCTCCCCCTCTTGAAGCTGCTGATTCCCCCCTTTCTAAAATCCATGAGATAGCTGATCTCTTGAGGATCTTTTAGATATCGAATGCTATGCTACAAGAAGAAGGAGTCGCGGGCTACTATTCTTGAGCATGTAGAAGGACTCCATTCTCTATAGTGCATGAAATATTGGCTGGGCCGGCACTGTCTAAAGCTAAATTGATCCATATGATTGGAATTTTGCCCAGACCCCTTAACCAAAAGGGGGGGAAGGCATCATTTTGAAATTAGCATTATCAATACAGTAATACATTTTGAATGCTAGTTGAGTCTGACACAGGAAGTGATGTAATAACGGAGTACTTACTTCTCCTGCCCCTTTGCACAGGAAATATTTTCCTTGAGGAATAGAATACTTGAAAACTGCAGATTGCATTTTAATATTAACCAGATTTCTACATTAAACGTGATTTCCGAGAACAATTTGATTTTTCTTTCTTTTTTTTTTTTCGTTCCCCCCACGGCGCCCCTTAAACAAGTGATCAGAACCGCTGTGTTCAACCACGGGCAGCTCCTGGAACAGGCCCAGGGCTGCCTGCAATTTAAATGTCAAACTCTGTGCCCGCCCCACCAGCAGCAGAGAATCACCGGGTAGCACGTGCCATTCATTGCTGCCCCCCTCAATCGTTACGGCTGCTTGATACGTTCAGATGGCTACAAATTCTCTCCCGATCCCTTTGATTATCTCCAAGTGTGCAATTTCAAAGCCTGTGGCTTCTTTCCTGAGTTTAAGACGCCTAAGTGTAATCCCCTTCTAGAACAAGCGAGAAGCAACAAGAAAATGACCCAGCCTGTTTTCTATTTTGAAAGGCGCAGAGAGGAGAGCCTTGCGCTCCTAGAATGAGTCTCTGCAACTAATTGCAAAGTTGAAAACCCTTTTAACTGGCTAAATGTCTCTATCCCCGGTGGACATAGACGCAAAAATTTTAAGCTACCAAAAATGGCCTCTCTTAGGGCAGACCTGAGATCAGCGACAACCCTTGATTGGTTAATGGAAACACTTCAAGATTTATTGATTTTGATTGCTTTCATCTTTGGCAGCCAGCAAATGAGTGAAATGAAGACAACTTAAGCACAGTCATAAGGAGATGGGGGAGGTGGTTGAAGAGTCACTACAAGCAAGGCTGTCGTCCCTTATTCCTTGAAGCAGATGGTTGTGAAATGGGGGCCACGGAGAGCACAAATAAGGAGCAGGAGAATAGAGAGTCGCAAGGTGGCAAACCCAAAGCAGGAAAACACAGTGCATGTGTTGGCATTCATGAGAATGATCATTGTCACCTTTTAGGATAATGAAGGGTTCATAGTAAGCAATGGTTAGAAAGAGAGTACATTTTTATCATTTTGCACAGCAAAAGGAGAATTTCTAGTAAAATGAGTGAAGTAAGGAATTAGAAATCGAAAAGCAGCTCTTAAGCTGCTCTGGGGACCTGGGGCCACTCCCTGCTCCTAAGTGAGGGAATGTGATGAACAAGGGAATTCAGAAGGTGAAATTGTCCATAGTTGTTAGCTCTCAGATGTGCTCATCCCACAAGTTGGAAGCAAAGCAATCATGACCACAGGTGGCATTTTTCTGCAAATAACACTCTCTTCTTCCTGCAGCAGAGGGGCACATTCTCTTGGTAGAGCTAAATGTATAGGTTAAGATCTCCAGACCATCAAGAACAGGCATGATGGCGCACACCTGTAATCCCAGTACTTGGGAGGCTGAGATAGGAGGATTGCAAATTCAAGGATAGCCTAAACAACATAGGGAGACTCTCAGTAACCTAGTGACACCTTGTTTCAAAATTAAAAAAAAATTTAAAGATGGTATGTAACTCAGAGGGAGAATGTCCCTGGGTTCAATCTCTAGTAACACACACACACACACACACACACACACACACACACACACACATCTACAGACCTCACAAATTAGAGACTCCAGAAAGAAAAATAGTGCCATTATTAAATTCTTCATCTTGATGTGGCATAAATAAGCCATATATACTCCTTCCTTCCTTCCTTCCTTCCTTCCTTCCTTCCTTCCTTCCTTCCTTTATTTTTGGTAATGATACTGATTGACGCCAAAGGAATTCAACCTTTGAGTTACACCCCAGATCTTTTTTACTTTTTTTTTCTTTGAAACAGGGTCTCACTAAGTTGCTGAAGGTCTCACTAATTTTCCAAGGCTGTTCTCAAACCTGTGATCCTCCTATCTCAATCTCCCAAGTACTGGAATTACAGACGTGTGCCACGACACCCAGTTCATATATCCTTTTTTTTCCTATACTCATCCTAAATCTGGATTAATGGAGGAAGGAAAAAATCAAATATTTGTAGAAAACCATGACATTTTCTATTAAATTCATTGCATCCTACATCTATCCGCACTGCAAAACACACATCATCTCAGTTTTAAAAATGAGAAAACAGGCAAAGAAAGGTGAAATATCTCTCCTTAGCCAATGCAATAAGACAAGGGGAAAAAAAGCCTTTAGACTGGAAAACAAAAAGAAAGTAACTAGAGACCTAGATGAATACAAATTAGGAGAGATATCTTTTCTTAATGTCAGTTGAGCCTACTTCACAATGCATATCATTTGCAAATACTCAACTATACAGACATTACTCTTAGAGCAAAATTGAAGCTAAGATATAATGACAAGCCCAAGTCCCTACCAATTACTAAATGTAATATCATTTTCGGCTTGTCAAAATTGAATTCCAGCATGTGACATATTCACTGTCAATCACAAGAGAGATGGCATATATATTAAGAAGCTCTGGACAAAAGCATAATATTATGAGCATTGGATAAGTTATGCTAAGGGATCTAACATCACTTCAGCACCTGTAATTTGTCATTATTATTAAGCCATGAAATGAAAAGGTGAGCCAAACGGCATGTGCTTTCCAGTGGTAAGTTTATGTTGGAATGAGATACTAGGCCACCAGAGCCGCTAAAATATTTTTTAATGAATTCATAAAGAAAATCCAGACACTTAAAAATAACAAGGCCTACAACAGTGCATTTCAATGGGGTTTGCTAAAGGGGAATCAATATTTTTCCTTGAGACTTACTTCCTCTTATTCTCTCTTGCAAACACAGACATTGGAAAGTGAAGAGATCATTAGTTTCATCTTAAATACTAATGAGTCACAGGCCAGATGTTTCAAATTTAAGACCTAGATTTTTGATACAACTGCTTGTCAAACAGGCAACTTTACTTCATCTGTCCCAAGACATATAGCAAAAGGGATTATTTTTCATAGGTTCTCAAAGTAGATAGAATGGTGACTATACACAAAATCTTTGTCACTGAGTTAAAATGATCACAGCTCTGAATAAATTATTACAAACATAAAATTGTTATATCCCAAAGTTTAATTTTCCACTAAACTTCATGTGACAATGTCAAATTATTCTGCTGAGAAATATAGGAGAATTAGTAGCTAGTTAATAGAGCTACTAGCAATATTAATAATAATAGCCCATATTTTGTATCTACTGTTTGCTATGCACAATCTATAATTCTCTATTACAGTTAATCCTCACAGCAATCCCATGAAAATATATTATTATTATTATTTTTTAACAATTAGGAGGTAAAATAATGGACTTACCAGGTAAAGGCCTTGGTCATTTAGTTGGTGAATCTTATGGATACATTTCATAAGTTTATCAGGTTTGGGATTTACAATGGTGTCATACTCTGAAGACTGGGCTGTTCAAACCTGGTATCTTGTATTACAGAGAAAATTCACAAGTATCTAAATATACTAAGCACTCTGTAGCTTTTGTCCTACTCCAAAAAGCTTTACACACAAAATAAAGGTATAATAAAGTACAGTAGAAATTTGAAAATAACAGGAAATATCTACTCTTTGAAATTGGAATCTTCTCTAAATTAAATAAGAACTCATATCATTGAAATAATTAGAATGAATAAATTCTATCAGTCTATCTAAAAAGCATTTGTAGATATAAATCACAGAGGTTCATATTTACACACACACACACACACACACACACACACACACACACTACCCTTTCTTGCAATTACTTGAGTTAGTGCACCATAAATTAAAATAACCTACCCTATATATACTATTCGATTCTAGTCAAGGAAAAATAAAAGCCCTACAAAATAGCCTTAGAGAAATGAAAATCTAATAGCTTCTAAAGACACAGAGCAATAGGAAAGGTAGCTGTCATGGTAGAAACAGTACTGGGGTGAGTATGTAGAAGGAAATTTGGCTGATGACTAACTACCCTAAATGCTAATCATTCCCATAGAATCATGGAGACAGAGCTGAAAAGATCCCTGTGGATGTCTGAACCCCTCCATCCTGTTCCTTCCCCAATACCAGCGAGCCTTAATCCAAACAATTCTAGATAGATGGGTCTCTTCTTTGTTTTAAGGAAACCTCCAGAGTCCCAGATTTCAAAACTGCCCTCATTCACACATTTCATATATTTTTGCAACTTTCATAGCTCTCTCCTTTTATAAAGCAAATCTAACTTTCCCATATGAATACTGGGCTTGGAGGGGAAAAAATGCCCTCACTATTTCCTTGTCCAAAAAGAATATACTCAGAAAACAAAGTTTCAACATAACCATAGGAAAATGCCCCTATATTCTATGGTATCTGCAGGCCAAGAGAATTCTTGCCCACCATCTTTACCAACACATATCAACTGTCAAACAAGAACACTTTTGGGCACATGAATCCACTCACCCAGGCCTTCCTTAATGCTCTTTCAGCCAAAATTATGGAATTATTTTATTCTCAGCCAATCTTACTGTGTTTCAGAAGTGTGATCTTTGGGACACAGCACATTTTTTTTTACATTCCTGTGTGGTATTTATTAAGTATAGAGATGCCAAAGTTCCTTTTCAAGCCTATTGAATCAAAATGTGTAGGATTTGAGTAATCTGAAATCTGTAATTTTAGCAAGCTCTTCCAGAAATTCTTGTACAAATTAAATATGGAGAAGTACCGAGTTAAGTGAACATCAAGTATCAATGGCCTGAGTTGAGAAAAGCTTCTGCTTTCTTTCTGGCAGAAAACTCCAAGGTGCTCAGACCCCTGAGTGTCTAGTGGAC
This sequence comes from Glis glis, assembly GCA_004027185.1. NCBI lineage: Eukaryota > Metazoa > Chordata > Mammalia > Rodentia > Gliridae > Glis > Glis glis. The sequence continues at coordinate 18,429 of PVJS01024501.1, forward strand.
AATCCCAGAGTGTTCAAACAGTGCCCAGGTTGCTACTGAAGGCTAGACTAAAAAACACCTAAAATCTCCAAGCTACACACCCATTCACTAACCAGCAATGCACTGAAAGTGAATGATGAACTGTTACTGAAGATGAAATCATCCAATGTATTAGTATTAAAACTCCAGGAATTATCTCAGGAAGGAAGTCATCTCTTCCTTGAGTTCTCCTGGTTCATTCTGGCCTTTTGCAATCCTATGTGAGTATAACATACATTTTCTATCAATAATAATGAGAGGGCCCCTGACATGTCTGACCCTGTGTCATTCTTGGAGGAGCTATTTAGCTCTTATCCGTGCTTATTATAAAAGAGAATGAGCTGGGCATGGTGGCACACGCCTGCAATCCCAGTACTTGGGAGGTTGAGACAGGAGGATCGCAGGTTAGAGGACAGCTTCAACAATCCGTGAGATTCTCATGAACTTAGCGAGACCTTGTTTCAAGATAATAATAAAAAAGGGCTGAGAGTGTAGGTTGGAGGTAGAATGACTCTGGGTTCAATCCTCAGGACCAAAGACAATAAATAAATAAATAAATGGGAATGGGCACAGTAGTTGGCTTTTCTATGGGAACATCTCTGTCAATTCTTAGCATACTAAAGGTGTAAAAGGAGATAGTATAGGCCGGGTGTGGTGGCGCACGCTTGTAATCCCAGTACTTTGGGAGGCGGAAACCGGAGGATCCGGGTTCGCGGCCAGCCTCAGCTCTCTCTCTCTCTCTCTCAACCTGTCTCTCTCTCTCTCTACCTAGTGAGGCCCTCCGCTACTTCATGAGACCTGGTTTCAAAATAAAGTATAAAAAAAATAGGGCTGGGGTGTAGCGCGGAGGTAGAACGCCCCTGGGTTCAATCTCCTCCAGTACCTCAAAAAAAAAAAAAAAAGGAGACAGTGTAATCATTCTGATATTCTTCTATACATACTGTTTTTGTGATTCCTTGTACTTTTAGATTATATGAAAACATTCCCCAGTATGCACAAATTTCATCATTTGGGGAGAGAAGTATTGCAATATATAGTTGGTACAGAGATAGCTTCTGGTGCTGTAATAATCCATATTCTTATGTAGTTGTAAAATTGAGTTAATTCATCTGTGCATAATTCTTTACCAAACTTCAAGGAATTGATTGTACTCTCTGGATACCACTAAACAGTAACAAGTAACCTAAGGAAAGTAAACTAAGGGCATTTAATGCTTTCCTTCTTTTTCTGAATCTTCATCCAATTAACTGAACATATTAAAACAAATTCCTAATCCTAGCTGGATTCATTATATCTTTTGTCTTCTTATTCTACTAAATCATATATCTGTGAATCTCCACACAGCAGAAATAGGAGCAAAATGATCCTTCTAACTGATAATGTTGTGAAAAAATTCTACAGGGTTTTAATTTGACTGTACAGAAAGAGAGAGAAAATATGTTTTAAGCCTGGGTTTCTGTAAGCCTGGTGATACTATGTGTAGAAATAGGGACATTGGGGAGCTATTTTCAAAAGAAAGTTGAGTTTGGGTTTAAAACATGTTATATGAGCAGAGTCAGCACGACTTGTATGAAAGTGGTTGGAAACATGAGATTCTAGAATGGGGAGCTGCCTGAACCCCTGTTCCTCCACTGATAAGCTGCATATCTGTTTAGAGCAGGGATACACCATGGAAATTTCTGCGATGATGGAAATGTTCTATGTCTACACTGTCCAGGAGGATCGTCACTAGCCACATGCGACTGCTAAGCCCTTGAAATGTGGCTGATTAATAAAGAAATTAGCTTTCCTGACAGTTTCCTAAAAATTTAAAAATATACCTAACAGATGACCAAGCCGCTCTACTCCTAGGTATTCATGCAAAAGAAATGAAAGCATATGTCAATACATTCATGTCTACATAGGATTCAGAAGAGATTCATTTGTAATGGTCAAAAATTGGAACAGAAATGCACACAGAAAAACAAATGGAAAAGCAAGTTGTAGTATACCCAGACAATGAAATATGATTCTGCAGTAAGTTGAAATTTAAATAGGCGTGTGTAGCTAGTGGCTACCCTACTGAAGACCCCTGGTTTGAAGAATTATTATTCACTCAACATTGCAATCTAGGAACTTCAGATAAACCTATTGTCTTCATATTTTTGTTTTTCCATTAATGTGCATATCAAATAAATACCTATCCTCTTTTGTATATTATTGCAATCCCATCGTTTAGCATAAATAAGGCCCTTGCCCTTCTGAAGTTTCTGTTAAAGGAGGCCCATTAATGACCACATCCTAGAATATCCACTGGAATGTCTTTCAGTGTTACCCACTTCATTTCTGCTACTTTCAAAACACTCCCAACGTCATTGAAATTCATCCAAAAGGGGGAAATAACCCAAATATTTTGTGTTGTCTCTTGTCATTACTGTTGATTGGGGGGGAACTGTGGAAAGAAAATAAAAGTTACATTTCAACCAGTTATTTTGATGTCATGGTAGGCACCCTAAGAGGAAAATATTAAGATTGTTGGTTTCTAGCCGGGCGTGGTGGCGCGCGCTTGTAATCCCAGTACTTTGGGAGGCGGA
>PVJS01024502.1:0-10316 GCA_004027185.1 Glis glis
AGTACTGGGACTACAAGCGTGTACCACCACGCCTGGCTTACTATTTTTTATTTATTTATTTTTTTCCCCCTATGGTACTGGGGATTCAGCCCAGGCATATTCTACCTCCGAGCTACACCCCCAGCCCAGGGTCTCATTAAGTTGCTGAGGCTATCCTTGAACCTGCCATCCTCCTGTCTCAGCCTCCCAAGTACTGGGATTACAGGCGTGTGCCACCATGCCTGGCTTACTGACATTTTTTGTATCCTCTAAAGTCTGCAAGTGGGTAAAGAAGATGCCATCTGAACAAAGTCTTAAAGATGAATGTAAGACTAAGTTGTGGGAATAAAGATGATAGGAAGAATATTTTGCAAAACAAATCATATGTGTAATGGTATAGTATTAAGAATGCTACAAATGGTTGGAAATAAGAGTATTAGAGATAACTGACTGATGCTGAGTGTGGTGGCGCATGGCCGTAATCCCAGTACTTGGAAAACTGAGACAGAAGTTCGAAGCCAGCCTCAGCAACTTAGCAAAGCTGTCAGTAAATTAGGAAGACTCTTTCCAAATAAAAAATAAAATAGGGCTGGGGGTGTAGCGTGGAGGTAGAAGGCCCCCAGGTTCAAATCCCAATACCCCCCCCATACACACACGATAAGCTTACTGGAAGAGGAGGCTAGAGACATTTATTCAATTATCAAGTCCAGAAACAATAAGCACTTACCATGTATGATAGACCAAGAGATTCACACAACAAACTCATTTGTGCTTTTTACCGTCTTGTAGGCCACTAGAAAGACAAACTTGTAAAGCTATTATAACAGGATGAGTAGGAAGCAGTTTACTAGAACAATCCAGGAGGAAGAGCAGGTGTTTTGAGTAATGAGGGTTGGAGAAGTTTAATTTTGAGATTGCTGTAATATAAATCAGAAACTTAAGAGAGATGGAGTCTAGAGAGTCATCAAGGGTGGTGGGGTGGGATCTGAACCCGAGGACAATGCCAAGGAGTAGTTGAGCACACTCAAAAGAGGGAAAGAGCAGGACTAAAATAGACTGGAGACTGAAGTGTCAGAGGATAAAAGGACATGTTGGGTTGCTACTTTTTAAATCATTTATATATATATATATATATATATATACACACACACACACACACACACACACACACACACAAATATATACATATTCATGTGTGTGTGTATATATATATATATATATAAACGCGTGTGTGTGTATATATATACATATACACACAACATGAGAAAAAGAATTCACAAGAAACGAGAAAAAGTCTCCCCCTTATTAAAAGTAACCTTTTGACTCCAGAGAGATGGAGAAATAGTTCATTAGTAGGAAGAAAGGGTGAAGGGGATGGCTGTGAAGCCATAGAAACATATTTTAAGTCCTATGCTTCCACTGTCACTAAGCACAGCATTTTACAAGTGTGTAGGGGAAGCCAGGCATGGTGTTGCACACCTGTGATCCCAGTCCTTGGGAGGCCAAGACAGGATGATTGCAGGTTTAAGGCCAGCCTCAGCAATTTAGTGAGACCTTGTTTCAAAATAAAAAGGGCTAGGGGTGTAGTTCAGAGGTAGAACACCCCTGGGTTCAATCCCCAGTACCGCAAAAAAGTAAAATAAAAGGGCTAGGGGTATAGCTCAGAGGTAGAATGCCTCTGGGTTCAATTCCCAGAAACAAAATGTAAATATTTGTTAAATGAATAAACCAATGAAGTTATGTTATCCCTTATTCTTATTCTCTTCTGGAAAAGTTGCTCATTATCTTTTCTTTGCTCTTTTTAACCAATATGCCAGCACTCTTAACACTACATGTAATATGATATCCCTTGGTTATAGAATATGCATATTGTGGGTGAAGCTATCTTGGTAGGCAGTATGGTATTCATAAACGTCACCTACAGTATTTCCTCCTGGACCTCCATGACATGGATCAATATCCAGTGTAGTCCTAGTAATATGAATAATATATTTTCTACTCAATCATTAGGTGCCAATGAACTGGCTGTGCAGAAAGCAAAGGCAGAAATCACCAGGCTCATAAAAGAAGAACTGATCCGACTGGTAAGTGAAAAGCAAGTATACAAATCATAAACATATAATTCAGTGAATTTTCAAAGAGTAACACTAAGCCGGGTGCGGTGGCACATGTCTGTTATCCCAATACTTGGGAGGTTGAGACGATAGGATAGCAGATTCGAAGCCAGCCTTAGCAACTTAGCAAGACGCTGTTTCAAAATAAAAAATAAAAGGGGCTGGGTGTGGTGGCTTACACTTGTAATCCCAATAGTTGGAGGCTGAGACAGGAGGATTGCAGGTTTGAGAGGAGCCTTACCAACAAGACACTGTTTCAGAAACAAAATTTTAAAAAGGGCTGCAGGTGTAGCTTCGAGATAGAATGTTCCTGGGTTCAACCACCAATATCCTCCCCCCTCAAAAAAAACAGAAAAATCATAGATTAGTTTTGCCTGTTTTTGAACTACATATAAGTGGAATCATATGCTGTGTACTCCTTTTGTATTATTATTATATAAAGCATATTATTTTGAGATCAATCCATGTTGTCACAAGTAGCAATACATTCATTTTCATGGCCATGTAGTATTTAGTTCTATGAATATACAAAAATAAACTTACACATTGAGCTGGGCGTGGTGGTGCACGCTTATAATCCCAGTACTTGGGAGGCAGGTTCGAGGACAGCCTCAACTAGTAGTGAGACTCTCATCAACCTAGTGAGACCCTGTTTTAAAATAAAAATAAAATAGGGCTATGGGGTGTAGCTTGGAGGTAGAATGCCCCTGGGTTCAATCCCCGGTACCCCCCCAAAAAAACTTACATATTGAATATTGGTGTTGTTCTAGGTTTTTGTTTAGTTTTGTTATTTTGGTTTTGGTACTGGGGATTGAACCCAGGGACATTCAACCTCAGAGCTACACTCCCAGTTCTTTATTTATGTATTTTTTTGTGTGTGTGGTACTGGGGATTGAACCCAGGGGCATCTACCTCTGAGCTATACCCCCAGCCCTATTTTATTCTTTATTTTGAAACAGGGTCTCACTAAGTTGCAGTGGGCCTCACAAGTTGCTGAGGCTGGCTGCGAACTTGGAATCCTCCTGTCTCAGCCTCCCAAGTACTGAGATTGCAAGTGTGTGCCACCACGCCTGGCTCTCCCAACTCTGTACCGTGTACATTGGGATAAATATGCTTTGAAAGGAAATCTTATTCTTTCTCTTTAGAGTGTTTTTCAAGCCACCCATAGTGGCACATGCCCATAATCCCAGTATTTAGTGAGACCCTATTTCAAAATAAAGGATAAAAAATAGGGCTGGGGGTGGAGCTCAGAGGTAGAATGCCCCTGGGTTCAATCCCTGGTACCACACACACACAAAAAATAATAATAATAAAATAGGGCCGGGGGTGTAGCTCAGAGGTAGAACACTCCTGGGTTCAATCCCCAGTAACCACAAAACACAAAAAAAAACCCACCATTGTTGTCAGGGAGTACTTGTGTGACTAAATAAAAATGATTAGTTTATTGAATAGTTCCTTCTACCTCTATGCAATGATATTAACATTTCTTTGAACTGATAGTTTTATAAGTTGCTAAAGGAAATGATCTTCAATGTTTTCTTTCTTTGTTTTTTTCTGACCATGTATCTTTTATTTTCTATTCTAGCAAAATTCATACCAACCAACCAATAAAGGAAGATACAAAGTCTTATAAACATCTAGGAAACACTTTACCTGTCTGGTCTGTGATACAGGTGGCAATTGTTGTCTGAAGTTTACAATGTATTGTAAATTAAGATTTTTGAAATTCTGTCTTGCTGATTTTCTTAAATAAGAGAAACCAGTATTTGCTAAAGAAATCTTCTGTCAGTAAGTACCCCCACAATTATTCAGACTATATTTAAAGCAGGTCTGTTTTCAGAATATGATGTCCTTTAATGTAAACTTAAATATTGATATTTTAAATACCTGGATAATATTCCAGAGGCTCAATAGATGGAAATGTTTGGGCTTTTTATTGAAGATAATAAAATATACATGTCACTAAGGGGCTACTCACCTTATCCTCTTTCAGTGAAATTTGATCATCTTCTGAGAAAAGGTAAAACCCCTCGTCATGCTCTGTGTCAACACCCCCACTGCCACCTGCCAGAGTATAAACCCTACTTGACTCACTGGAGCATACGGACTGGAGTTAACAATGTTAAAGTAGAGATTTTACAAAGTAGTTTCAGAGTTTTTGTTTTAATTTTTATCATTATAAATTGGCAATAGGTGGACTACTTTTGTTTTTTATAAAATTAAAGATTTGTAGTATAAGATTTTTGTGCATTTCTTCATAGCGCATTTTAGTATTTACTGTCTTTAGGTTCCCTTTGCAACTTCTGGCTCTGTACCTACGTACTAATTCATTTTTTCATCTTCTTTAAAAGAAAGGGATTATAGCCTATAAATACTAAATATGACTCCTCTCCACGCCCCCTCCACAATGTTTAGACATCTGTACATATGATATGTACCCTACTACTTTTGATCTGCTTTTTTTTTTTAGGATTATTGAGTAGGTTGTGAATTTTTTTCTCTTAAAATATATTAGTTCCCAACTTTTAGACAGGTTTCATCATCTGTCTCTTAGTGAAATTTAATACATAAGAAATCAAAATTATATATTTGTTGGGTTTTTTTTGCGGTACGGGGGGATTGAACCCAGGAGCATTCTACCTCTGAACTACACCCCAGCCCTATTTTTTTATTCTTTATTTTGAAACTGGGTCTCCCTAAGTTTCGGAGGGCCTCACTAAGTAGCTGAGGCTGGTGGACTGAATCCTCCGGTCTCAGCCTCCCAAGTACTGGGATTACAAGCGTGCGCCACCACTCCTGGCTCAAAATTATATTTTTGAGCCATCAAGATTCAGTTCCTGAGTATTCTACTTTAAATGCCTATCATTGGATCATCTAATATCCTCTTCAAAACTCCAGGTATGTTATAAGTTCATATTATTGTCACTTCTTAAAAGAAGTTTTTCCAGGAATTAAATATATTTCTTAAATAAGAGACAGACAAATTCTTTAATTATTCTTGACATACAGTTTTAAAAGGAAAATAATGTAAGCATACTATAGTCGTTCATTATTTCTTCAGTATAAAATTATCGGGCCGGGTGTGGTGGCGCACGCTTGTAATTCCAGTACTTGGGAGGCTGAGACCAGAGGATAGCAGGTTCGTGGCCAGCCTTAGCTACTTGAGGCCCTCTGCAACTTAGTGAGACCCTGTTTTAAAAATAGAGAATAAAAAATAGGGCAGGGGGTGTAGCTTGGAGGTAGAATGTCTCTGGGTTCAATCCCCAGTACCGTAAAAATATATATATATAAAATTATCGGAAAACTAAGGTAAAACTGGGAAATATTCTTAGATCCCTCACACATCCACTTACCTTATTGAAGGAAGAAAATAGACAACACACATGTAAAAAACAGAACCAAGAGCCGGGCGTGGTGGCGCACGCTTGTAATCCCAGTACTTGGGAGGCTGAGACCGGAGGATCTGGGTTCGTGGCCAGCCTCAGCTACTTAGTGAGGCCCTCCGCAACTTAGCGAGATCCTTTTTCAAAATAAAGAATAAAAAATAGGGCTGGGGGTGTATCCCGGAGGGAGAATGCCCCTGGGTTCAATCCCTGGTACCGCAAAGAAAAAAAAAACCAGAACCAGATATAAACCATTTACTATAAAATTCCAGGCATCGTGGGCTCCTTTTCCTCCCACCTCTGCTAGTTTATTTATTTACTTATCTTTATCACCCAGTGGTAGTTTGTTTTCTTTGATAGACTGTATTGCAGTCCCACATTGGTGACAATTGGTGCTCCCTGCATCCTACTGGATCACTTGAGATTCAGAGATTTACATCATTTTAGCATTTCATTTGTGTTTGTATATCTAGTTGTGATGTGCCACTGATAGTATTTTGTTCTAAAATGAGACATTATTCTGTTAGTATATTTTTTAGTGTCAAACTGACTGGTTTTTAAATTTTGAATGATGTACAGACTTTAATTTGTTTTTTAATACAATATCAATATTTGCTCATGTTTTCTAAATTCCTTATAAAATAAAATTAATTCAATCTGCATTTTTCTAGTATTATCTTTCCTAAATTGCTTTTTCTTCTACTGTCTAATTTTGTTTATATTATAGGTGTGTGAGAAGTATTACGTGCTATGTATTCTTTTTTTGTGTGTGTGGTACTGGGGATTGAACCCAGGGCCGTTCTACCTCTTAGCCACCCCTCCAGCCCTATTTTATTTTTTAGTTTAAAACAGTGTCTCACTAGGTTGCTAGAGTCTCACTACGTTGTCATCATCATCGAGGCTGTCCTTGAACCTGCGATCCTCCTGTCTCAGCCTCCCAAGTACTGGGATTACAAGAGTGTGCCATCACGCCTGGCTTTATGTATTCTTTTGACATTTTTCTAGCAACTTACTATCCAAAGTATTTATAGTTGTAATTCTAAATATTTGTTCCTGAAGAAGCCTCTCAGTCTTCGATGTTCTTTGTATTCAGCATAAGACAAATGTAGTTGAATTAATAGGTCCATTTGCCAGTCAAAGTTTTACCACAGTAGCACTTACTAACTGGAGGTATGGGGCTGGCTGTGTAGCTCAGTGGTAAAGCGCTTGCCTAGTATGCACGAGGCCCTGGGTTCCATCCCCTGGGCTAAGAACAATGGCTAAGTTTTCCCCGACTCCTTTTCATGCTTTGATATATTTTATGTCTTCATTGGCTTTCACATGGTATTCACCTGGCAGTCACAATGCATGTGTAACTTCTGATCCTTCTTTTGAGAAAGCAGTCCCCATGTATAAGGAGTTGGTTTTGTTTGTTTTAAAAAGTAGAACCATACTTTGGGAGACAGAGACCGGAGGATCTGGGTTCGCGGCCAGCCTCAGCACGCGCGCTCTCTCTCTCTCTCTCTCTCTCCATCTCTCTCTCTACCTAGTGAGGCCCCCTGCAACTTCGTGAGACCCAGTTTCAAAATAAAGTATAAAAAAGTAGGGCCGCGGAGGTAGAACGCCCCTGGGTTCAATCCCCGGTACCGCAAAAAAAAAAAAGAACCAGCTCTTGAATGTTGGAATTTATAAATCCCAGTAAGCCAATTATGAGGCCTGCATCTAAATACCAGATCAGCACCTTTTTTGTGTGTGTGTGAGGCTGGGGGTTGAACCCAGGGCGTTCTACCTCCGGGCTACACCCCCAGCCCTATTTTTTATTCTTTATTTTGAAACAGGGTCTCACCAAGTTGCAGAGGGCCTCACTAAATAGCTGAAGCTGGCTGTGAACCTGTGATTCTCCTGTCTCAGTCTCCTAAATACTGGGATTACAAGCGTGCACCACCACGCCCAGCCTCAGATTGGCATCTTGAGAATTACACGGCTTCAAGTTATAACTGCCGTGCCTGACTAAGCTCTTTTCATTATGGTGTCTTGCTTTGTTTGACAGCTGTCAATGAAGGTCCTTTAGTGACAGATCAACATAGTGCTTGTGTAAGATAGGAGCGGGGTGGGGGTGGGGTGGGGAAATGGTAGTAGAAATGAGGTCTAGAGTGAAAAGCAAACTTTAAGTCAAATGCCCTGCTTTGCTGCTTTTTAGATCATGCTAAGTTTTTACAGCAAGCAAGAGTGCTTAGTGGCTTACTCAATGCGGTCTATGAAAAATACTCTTCCACTGGAGTCTCAAGTTAGGTGTAATAACACAGGCCTGTAGTCCCAGCTACTCAAGAGGCTGAGGCAATTGGGAGGCTGAGACAGAAGGATCACAGGTTCGAGGCCAGGATTAACTTGGCAGTGATTTAGCGAGACCCTGTTTCAAAATAAAAAACAAAATAGGGCTGGTGGTATAGCTCAGATAGCTCAGAGGTAGAACGCCCCTGTGTTCAATCCCCAGTACCGCCACCACCACAACAAAAAGAGGCAGAGCAGAAGGATCACTTGAGCCCGGGAGCTCGAGACCAGCCTAAGCAACATAGCAAGACACCCATTTCAATAAATAGGGGGAAAAGAGAGAAATTGATACTCAGGAGCCACCCCCAGTTCTTTACATTTTGGTACATAATTTTGCATAAGAATGAGAATCTTCTGGTATGAAAAGCTGAAGTTTGTCTTTGTAAGGGGGTGTATAGTGAGGTGTATAGTGGTTTACTCCTCTAATCCCAGGCTGAGGCTGAGGCAGGAAGATCACAAATTTTTGAGGACAGCCTGGGCAACTTATCGAGACCCTGTCTCAAAATAAAAGGGGCTGAGGATATAGTTCATTGGTAGAGTAAACCTGATACCACAGAAGGAGGAGGGGAACAAAACCTAGGGATGTATATGCTTGTGTGTGTATGTGTATAAGGAGAGAGAGAATGTGTGGAGGGGTGACGTGTTATGGTTTGAATCTGGAATGTCCTGCAAAAGCTCATGTGTTAAAGGTAGTGCAGTAATGCCCAGAGGTGGGCTTTTAGGAAATTAGTTGATCATGAGAAGTCTAACCTCATCAGTGGATTAATCCATTTAATGGGTTAATAATTTGAATGGACTACTGGGTAGTGATTGTTGGACAGTGGGGCATGGGAGAAAGTAGGTCACTGGGTGTGTGTCTTAGGGACTATATTTTGTCTCTGGCCCCTTCCCTCCCCCTCTCTCTCTTTCTCTGCTTCCTGGCTGCCATGAGCTGAGCAGCCTCCTCCACCACACATTCCCACTGCCATGATGTTCTGCCTCACCTAAGGCCCAAAGCAATGAAGCCAGCTGACCATGAACGGAAATCTTTGTAACAGTGAGCCACATAAACCTTTCCTCTTCTAGGTTGTTCTTGTCAAGCATTTTGGTCACAGCAACATAAAGTTGACTAACTTAGGCGGTCTTTAGTTATAACCATCAGAAAACCTTAAAGAAGCCAGGCATGGTGGCACACACTTGTAATTCCAGTACTTGGGAGGCTAAAACAGGAGGAACATAGGTTTGAGACAGCCTCAGCAACTAACGAGGCTCTCAGCAACCTAGCAAGACCCTGTTCCAAAACAACAAAATTTTTAAAAGGCTGGGAGTATAGTTTGGGGATAGAATACCATTGGGTTCAATTCCCGGCACCAAAAAAAAAAAAAAAAAAAAACCCAAAACCTTAAAGAACAAAATCTTACTGTGGTGTGGGACATTTAACATATTCTTACTGCTTATTGAAATACCTGCTCTACTCAAAGGCCAGCTCTCTGGAGCTAAAAGGGGCTCAGTTTCTCTCACTTGATAAAGATTCCCCAATATGTTGGCAATTATGGGTACTTGATAGGTTTTTTTTTTCCTATATCACTTTATAATTTTCTTCAGGCAGTGTAGTCCAAGTAGGAATGTAAAGAAAAAGTATGAACAAACATATTCTCTACAAAGTCCCCAAAATATTGAGGATAAATACTGTAAAATCACATGGCTGGAGAGGAATTTACTTTTATTTTTCTTGACCTTGTTTCTTCCACATATAGTATCAGCTTTACAAGTTCATAATTTTGAAACTCAAACCTTCAAGAAGAAATGAACCGCATTAACCGTGCTGTGTTGAGGTGGGGTGGTATTTAGTAAAACGAAAGTTTAGTAGTCGGGTGCTGTGGCACATGCCAGTAATCCCAGCTACTCAGGAGGCTGAGGCAAGAGGATCAAAAGTTCCAGGCCAGCTGGGCATGGTGGTGCACACTTGTAATATCAGTACTTGGGAGGCTGAGACAGGAGGATCACAGGTTTGAGGACAGCCTCAGCAACTTAGTGAGGCCCTCCACAACTTAATGAGATCCTGTTTCAGAGGTAGAATGCCCCTGGGTTCAATCCCCAGTACCACACACACACACAAAAATTCCAGGCCAAGCCAGGCATGGTGGCGCATACCCATAATCCTAGTACTTAGGAGGCTAAGACAGGAGGATCATAGGTTTGAGGTCAGCCTCAGCAACTTAGGGAGACCCTGTTTTAAAATAAAAAATATTCTTGGAGGTAGAATGCCCCTGGATTCAATCCTCAGTACCAAAAATAAAAGTTCCAGACCAGCCTGGGCAACTTGGCGAGATTCTGTCTCAAAATAAAAAGGGCTGAGCCGGGCATGGTGGCGCACACTTGTAATCCCAGTACTTGCGAGGCTGAGACAGGAGAATCACAGGTTCGACGCCAGCCTCGGCAACTTAGTGAGGCCCTCTGCAACTTAGTGAGACCCTGTTTCCAAATAAATAAAATCGGGTTGGAGGTATAACTTGGAAGTAGAATGCCTCTGGGTTCCATCCCCAGTACC
>PVJS01024502.1:10416-28727 GCA_004027185.1 Glis glis
CTCTTTCACATTAAGGGGTGTGTGTGTGTGTGTGTGTGTGTGTGTGTGTGTGTATTGGGGATTGAAGTGTGTGTGTGTGTGTGTGTGTGTGTGTGTGTGTATTGGAGATTGAAGCCAGGGGCATTCTACCTCCATGCTACATCCCCAGCCCTATTTATTTTTTGTTTTGAAACAAGGTCTCACTAGGTTGCTGAGAGTCTGGATAGGTTGCTGAGGCTGGTCTTGAACCTATGATCCTCCTGTCTCAGCCTCCCAAGTACTGGGATTACAGGCATGTGCCACCGCACCCAGCTATTAGGATTATTTTAAACACTAGGGTTTTCTAATTTAAGTTTTTTAAAATTAATTTTTAGTATATTGAAATACCTGGTAGCTCATGTTTTGAATATTATTCTCATCAGTTTTACATATTACAAAATAAAGGAAATGTGAGGATTTGGTGCAAGCAAAAAAAAAAAGTTATAGAAAAAAACTTTTTGTTTGAACTTAATAGTTTTGGTTTTTTTGGGGCGGTACTGGGGTTTGAACCCAGGGGCATTCTACCTCTGAGCTACGCCCCCGGCCCTATTTTTTATTTTTTATTTTGAAACAGAATCTCACTAAGTTACAGAGGGCCACACTAAGTAGCTGAAACTGGCCAGAAATCTGCAATCCTCCTGTCTCAGCCTCCCAAGTACTGGGATTACAAGCATGCGCCACCACACCTGGCTCTTAATAGATTTTTTTTTTAGCATCCTATCAACTCCAGGCACATCTAACAGCCTTGGATATTAAAGTATCTTTGGAATTTATCCCTTATTCCTAGGAGGCTTTCAGATGCCTTTCAGCCAGCCCAAGGATTCTCAAAGACAACATCTTTTCTCTGTGCCTTTGCCTAAGGAAGGAAGTCTTTTGAGAGTTTGGACTCTTAAAAGTACACTATGGAGCCAAGCACAGTGGCGCAGGTCTGGTTGGTCTGGTAGCCTCAAAGAGAGTATACATCACTCTAACTTTTTTTGTGTGTGTGTGGTACTGGGGATTGAACCCAGGGGCATTCTACCTCTGAGCTACACCTCCAGCCCTATTTTTATTCTTTTTTTTATTTTTTGCGGTACCGGGGATTGAACCCAGGGGCATTCTACCTCCGAGCTACACCCCCAGCCCTATTTTTATACTTTATTTTGAAACCGGGTCTCATGAAGTTGTGGAGGGCCTCACTAAGTAGCTGAGGCTGACTGTGAACCCCGATCCTCCTGTCTCCACCTCCCAAGTACTGGGATTACAAGCGTGCACCACCATGCCCGGCTTCCTATTTTTATTCTTTATTTTTGAAACAGGGTCTCACTAAGTTGCAGAGGACCTCACTAAGTAGCTGAGGCTGGCCGGGAACCTGTGATCCTTCCTTTCAGCCTTCCAAGTACCGGGATTACAAGCATGCATCACCACGCCTGACTACTCTGTAACTTTTTAACTGGTCTAGTGTTGCTATTAATCCCATTTCTGGGGTGGTAATGATTTTTTTGATACACATTCAAGTCTGAGAACCACTGATAATCTGATTCCCTTTCTTTCCTCTTGAATTTTGATGGTCTGTAAACTAAAATAGTGGGGCATATACATCATAATCTATGAGAAATCAGGAAGCAACTACTGAAGTTTTGTGTGTGGGGGAGTACTGGGGATTGAACCCGGGGGCCTTCTCCCTCCAAGCTACACTCCCAGCCCTTTTTTATTTTTTGTTTTGAAACAGGATCTCTTTAAGTTACCAAGAGTCTATGTTGCTGAGGTTGTCCTTGAACCTTCCATCCTCCTGTCTCAGCCTTCCAAGTACTTAGATTACAGTTGTGCACTACCACACCCAGCTTGTTTTTCTTTTTAAATCTTATCCTTAGCTAGGCATAGTGGCACCAGTCTGTAATCCCAGTACTTGGGGAGGCTGAGACAGAAGGATTCCAGGTTCGCTGCCAGTGTGCGCAATAATTTAGTGAGACCCTGTTTAAAAAATAAAAAGTGCCATATAAGCCGAGCATGGTGGCACACGCTTGTAATCCCAGTACTTGGGAGGCTGAGACCAGAGGATCCAGGTTCATGGCCAGCCTCAGCTACATAGTGAGGCCCTCCGCAACTTAGTGAGACCCTGTTTCAAAAATAAGGTATAAAAAATAGGCCTGGGGGTGTAGCTCGGAGGTAGAATGTCCCTGGGTTCAATCCCCAGAATCCCCCCCCCAAAAGAAGTGCTATATAGCCGGTCGTGGTGGTACATGATTGTAATCCCAGTACTTGGGAAGCTGAGACAGGAGGACTGCTAGTTCGCGGCCAGTGTCAGCTGATTAGTGAGGCCTCCGCAATTTAGTGAGACGCTGTTTGAAAAATAAAGAATAAGCCAGGCGTGGTGGCACACGCTTGTAATCCCAGTACTTTGGGAGGCGGAGACCGGAGGATCTGGTTTGCGGCCAGCCTCAGCTCGTTCTCTCTCTCTCTCTCTCTCTCTCTCTCCCTGTCTCTCTCTCTCTCTACTTAATGAGGCCTCCGCAACTTCGTGAGGCCCGGTTTCAAAATAAAGTATACAAAAATAGGGCCGGGGATGTAGCGCGGAGGTAGAACGCCCCTGGGTTCAATCCCCGGTACCGCATAAAAATAAATAAATAATAAAGAATAAAAAATAGGGCTGGGGGTGTAGTTCAGAGGTAGAATGCCCCTGGTTTCAATCCCCAGTGCTGCAAATTAATTAATTAATTAATTAAATAGTGCTGAGGATTTAGCTCAGTGGTAGAACATACCTGGGTTTGACCCCCAGTACCACCCCCCAAATCTCCTTTTTGTGTGTGTAAGTTTTTATAATATGTTGTACGCAATACACTGTTACACTCTGGTATAACAGTTCACATGCACAATTATAAGTAAATTTTCATGAGTTGGGGAGGGTAATTGGCCAAACGGGCAAATTGCTTAAATGCTTCATGTCTTTTTTTCATGTGTAAATTGGGGATATTATACCCATATCTTAAGGTTGTTATGAGGATGAGGTAAAGTAATACATTTAAAGCATTTAAAGGTGAGCCTGGCATATGGCAAATCTTAGCTGGCAGTATTATCATAGCGGGTGAATAAAGGTGCATGTGCCCCACTTTGGAATTATAAATGGTGCAGTTTCCTATGCTCTCTGCTATAACCTGAATGTGTCCATCCAAAATGCATATGTTGAAACCTAATCCTCAATGTATAGTATTTAGAGGTGTGAGCTTTGGGTGGTGATTAAATGAGGAGGGCTAATGGGATCAGTGCCTTTAGAAGAGATAGATCTCAGAGAACCCTTGCCCTTTCTACCATGATGTGAGGACACAGCAAAAAGGACAGTTGTCTATGTACCAGAAAATGGGCCCTCACCAGACCTTGAATCAGCAAGCACCCCAATCTTGTCTTGGAGCCTCCAGACTGTGAGAAATAAAGTCTTGTTTTTTGTAAGCCATCCAGTCTGTGTTATTTTGTTATAGCAGCCTGAACAGACTGACACTTTCGGTATTGCTAGTAAGCTGTCTATAGCCAGTTACTACTGACAAGGTCTAGAAAGTGAGAGTTATTATTTCCTCTTTACCTTTTAGTTCAAACAAAAGTTTTTAAGAACCTTAAAGCATCAATTGAAAGGTCATAGAGGCAGCTAGCTCCCAGACTTGGACAGATGTACTTTTTATGGCCTCCTTTTTACTGTTTATCATCCAAAGTCTCGTTAAAAGTGGTGATTTAGGCCTGGTGCAGTGGCACACACCTGTAATCCCAGTGATTCAAGGTTGAGGCAGAAGGATTGCAAGTTTGAGGCCAACCTAGGCAATTTAGCAAGACTCTGTCTCAAAAAGGGCTTGGGATGTAGCTCAGTGGTAGAGTGCCTCTGGGTTCAATCCCCAGTACTGCAAACAAACAAAAACTGGTGGTTTGGGGCTGGAGGTATACCTTAGTAGTAAAGCACTTACTTGCCTGGCAAGAGCAAAGCCCTGGGTTCAATCCCCAGCATGGGGGGGCAGGGGCTGGTGGTTTTTCTCTGTGATCTGTCCTGCTCTGCTTGAGCCAGGCTGAATCAACTGTTGGAAAAGCAATGAAAAATGTTGGATCA
Organism: Glis glis; assembly: GCA_004027185.1. Taxonomy (NCBI): domain Eukaryota; kingdom Metazoa; phylum Chordata; class Mammalia; order Rodentia; family Gliridae; genus Glis; species Glis glis. The sequence continues at coordinate 14,504 of PVJS01024502.1, forward strand.
AATCCAAATTGTATTTCAAAGTTATACTTGGGAAGAAAAAGTGTTGGGCAATGTTTCAGTCAGCATCCTCACTGCTGTGACTCAAAATACCCGATGACAAAAACTTAGAGAAGGAAGATTTGTTTGTTCACAGCTGTGGAGTTTCCAGTCCACGCTAGGCCTGGTGACGTCTGGGATCTCAGAGCATGGCGGGGGAAGCAGAGAGAGAGCACCAATGGAGGACACTGCTCATGTCATGGAGGCCAGAAGCAGAGATTGAGCAAGGGGAGGAAGAACGCAGACACAGTCCCCAAGGCCACACCCCCAGGGACCCCTCCTCATTAAGCAAGCCCTGCCTCCAGCATTGCTGCCTTGTCTACCATGTGAGGTCTGGGGGATAATAAATCTAAACCATTACAGGAGATAAGTAGTGTTACATTTAAAAGTGTGCTTATGTTGCAGATGAGCAGTGATGGTAAATGGCTATGCTGTTTAAAAAAACCTCTACATTAAGCATGGCATGGTGGCGCACACTTGCAATCCCAGTACTTGGGAGGCTGAGACAGGAGGATCGCAGGTTCGCGGCCAGCCTCAGCTACTTAGTGAGGCCCTCTGCAACTTAGTGAGACCCTGTTTCAAAATAAAGAATAAAAAATAGGGCTAGGGGTGTAGCTCAGAGGTAGAATGCCCCTGGTGGTGGCACACACCTGTAATCCCAGTATTTGGGACTATATATATATATATATGTTCCTCTTCCCCCTTGCTCAATCTCTGCTTCCACCTCCATGATGTAAGAACATAAGAGGAGAGTCCTTTAGTGCTCTCTCTGCTTCCCACCACTATTCCCAGTACTTGGGAGGCTGAAGCAGGAGGATCGCAGGTTCAAGGACAAGTAGTGAGACTCATCTGTAGTGGACACTACTTGTTCTGTGTTCTTGCCACGGAAAGCTGCTACTCTTAGAAGTCTCTCAGATGAAATGACTCGGAGTCAGAAATTATTATTTTTAGAGATTATTATTATTATTATTAATTATTAAAGATATGAGACAGTTGGGGAGAAAGCTAAAGAGGCTTCTGTCCTGCAGCCAGCGCCTTTCTTTTATTGAAGGTTTAAACAAAGCATTTCTAAAATTGATTACCCAGGTGTAGTGACACATTCTTATAATCCCAGTACTTGGGAGGCTGAGACAGGAGGATTGCAGGTTCATGGCCAGCCTCAGCTACTTAGTGAGGCCCTCCGTGACTTAGTGGACTCTTTCAAAATAAAGAATAAAAAATAGGTCTGGGGGTGTAGCTCAGAGGTAGAATGCCCCTGGGCTCAATCCCCAGTACCGCAAAAATAAATAAATAAGATTAAATGGCAGGGCAGTCACAAGTTTAGAGTTACAGGCCAGGTTTAGGGAGGAGCAAGGTAAACATTTCTGGGAGAATAGGAAGTCATCAAAGTCTACCTTGTGGTCCCATCTGATCCAAAGAAGATTGTCTGCTTTCACTCAGCTATGTCCTATGTACTTAAGCTAAGCTGGTCTGAAATCGTGACCTGCACACCTGAGCTAAGATGGCTCCCAACATTTCTTCCCTTTAGTTTTAGAGACAAGGCCAGTAAAATTAACTTTGGAACTTTTCATTCTTGAAACATCAATTGTTTCCATCTGATTATGTAGGCTGTACAAAGAGTAAAAGGTGATATTACAACCAAGATAACCAAACCAAGCAGCCCCCGTACATGGTAGAAAAATACTTAAAAGGGTCAAGACTAGAAATATGATCAGCCAGGCTTTTCCAGACTTTACCGTCTGTAAAGACTGGAGTTTTAGTATTAGCCATGGCTAGAGCTTAAGGCTGTAATTTTAGTACATCTAATGAAGCATTATGAAAAGGATCTAATCTTATTAAAAAAATTTTTTTTATAGTACTGGGGACTAAACCCAGGGGCATTTTACCTCCAAGCTACACCCCCAGCCCTATCTTTTATTCTTTATTTTGAAACAGGGTCTCGCTAAGTTGTGGAGGGCTTCACTAAGTAGCTGAGGCTAGCCGCGAACCTGTGATCCTCCTGTCTCAGCCTCCCAAGTACTGGGATTACAAGTGTGCGCCACCACGCCTGGCTCAAATTATTTTTAACCTGAGACCATACTGTAATATTATAATTGTAAGGCACTTGTTACAATATTTAGTAATATAATAATAACATTGTAAACATTGTGGCCATCTTAAGTCCTGTAATTGTTTTCCAGTCTAAATCACAGTGTCTTTTAACAGTTCAATTTCTCCAAGGATTTCATGGCCATGTGAATCTGAGTCTGCCAAGTTTTTGTATAGTTCTTTTGGAAGTCCTGTAAATATTTGGCATTTTGAACTGAAATGTAGAGCCAGCAGTGGTCAAAGATGATGCAAATCTCAGCAGTCAGCCACCAGATAAACCTCTCTGTTTTTTCTTTAAGTATGGTAACAGTTCCTGCATGAAGGCTACCAAGGGCATCTCCTGTCAGGGCTCTTTAAGTGTAACTGGTATCCATGCTGTAACAGGTGGTTTTTTTTTTTTTTTTAGTACTGGGGATTGAACCCAGGGGCCTTCTACCTCCGAGCTACACCCCCAGCCCTATTTTTTTATTCTTTATTTTGAAACAGGGTCTCACTAAGTTGTGGAGTGCCTCACTAAGTAGCTGAGGCTGGCCGCGAACCTGCGATCCTCCTGTCTCAGCCTCCCAAGTACTGGGATTACAAGCGTGTGCCACCACGCCCAGCTGTAACAGGTGTTTTTTAAAATCCTAACAGCAGTAAATACATAAGGATTTAGCACACAAGCCTGAAGATAAATATTGTGCTCGCAGGCACGCACATGTGTATGTGTGTGTGTGTGATTTAGCTGTACAGTGGAAGTATCAGCAGTAGCATTTAATTCATAATTAGCCCTCCAAACTCTCAGAGGCACCTATATTAACCCAATTTTTCAGATAGAGTTTTGTAACGGGCCAAAACCCATTCTCAACATAGGTGGAAATAATCCTCCTCGGACCCATCTCATAATACCATTTTCTTTTAATTTAGTAATAAACACTGCAGAGTCCCAGCTATCTCTATACTCTAAACCTAGACCTACAGCTCAATTAAAACCATTTAAAAGCTCCCCATGGTGTCCCCAATCAGTAACTTCTTTCCCCATTACAGCTTTTGAGGATGGGCTGTTACACACAAAGAAACCCATCTAGATTTTCCTGTAAAGTTATACCTATATTGAGAATTATCTCCTGTGCTAAGAGTGGTTCTGGCTTGTCCAAATCTATCCAATTATGATTTAGCCCTCTGGGTGGTGACCTTGATCTGCCCCCCAAGTGATTGAACAAGTGGAAGTCGTCCTCGGCATCACCGCTTGAGTGACTGCCACCCCAGTTAACTTCAGCCTTTTGATTCCTTCAGTCATCTCCTGAGTTTCCTCTTTGACATGGTCTGACATTTCTACCTAGAATCCAAACACAAACGTCATTATTTTTTACACAAGCATATCCTCTGCCAAGAGTCATTAAAGGAGAGGGACCTTTCCTTTTCCCATCCAAGGGATCCTTTCAGAAGACCTGAGATGGGCCAGGTTTAGGAAGGGGCAAGGTAAATATTTCTGAGAGAATAGGAGGTCATCAAAGTCCACCTTACAGTCCCACCCAATCCAAGGAAGATTGTCTGCCTGCAGATAATTTTCACTCAGCTATGTCCTATGTACCTAGCTAAGCTGGTCTGAAATGGCGACCTGTATGTGTGGGCTGAGATGGCTCCCAACACCCATCAACCTAGTGAGACCCAGTTTCAAAATAAAACTAAAATAGGGCTGAGGGCGTAGTTCAGAGGTAGAATGCCCCTGGGTTCAATCCCTAGTACCACAAAAAAATTAAAAAACTAAATTAAAAAAAAGGGCTGGGCCAGGTGTGGTGGCGCATACTTGTAATCCCAGTACTTGGGAGACTAAGACCGGAGGATCCGGGTTTGCAGCCAGCCTCAGCTACTTAGCCCTCTACAACTTAGCGAGACCCTGTTTCCAAATAAAGAATAAAAAATAGGGCTGGGGGTGTTGCTCGGAGGTAGAATGCCCTGGGTTCAATCCCCGGTACCAGAAAAAAAAAAAAAAAAAAGGCTGGGGATGTAGTTCTGAAGTAGAATGCCCCTTGGTTCAATACCAAAAAAAAAAAAAAAAAAAAATCTATATCTTCCTCCAAAGTGTCCAATTCAGTGATACTATTGTTATGGTTTAGAACTGTAATGTTCCCCCAAAAACTCATGTGTTGAAAGCATGCTCCCCAATGCAGGAAGGTTCAGAGATGGGGCATGACTGGAGGAGGTTGATCATGGCCTTAGGGACTATTATCTACCCCTGGCCCCCTCCTCTCTGCTTCTGGCTACCATGAGCGGAGAGATTTGCTCTGCCACGGGATGCAGTGTTTCTGCCTTGGAGCTGGCCAACTGTGGACTGAACCTCTGAACCCCGGAAATCATAAGCCCAAATAAACCTTTCCTTCTCTAAGTTGTTAGGTCAGCAATGAAAAGGATGACTAAAACATAGTATATGCATGGTGTTTTAACTTTTTCCGATTGGCTCACTCATATCAAGTAGCATTGCCATTAGAATATGCCAATACTGTTTTTATTATTTATACTCTGCTGCTGAAGGGACAGTGAAGAGGTTGATGTCACGATAGATCCTGATTAAAGCATTGAGTAATGTGTGGGAGGAGGGGTGCTGGGGATTGAACCCAGGGGTGTTCTACCTTTGAGCTACACCCCCAACCTGATTTAATTTCTTATTTGAAACAGGGTCTCACTAGATTGATGTGAGTCTCACTACTTGCTCAGGCTGTCCTCGAACCTGCGATCCTCCTGTCTCAGCTTCCCAAGTACAGGGATTACAGGTGTGTGCCACCACACCCAGCTTAAAAAAAATTATTTTGAAACAGGGTCTTGCTAAGTTGCTCAGGCTGGCTGAGAACCTGTGATCCTCCTGTTGCAGCCTCCCAAGTACTGGGATTATAGGCATGCACCACTGTGCCCAGCAAATACTGAGTAATTTAACATCAAGTACAGGTAAGTATGTGCCCTCAGCAGCATCCTATTTAAATTGCCTTTCCTTCCCTCTTCAGGATCTAAATTAACACATTCAATAGGTGTTCCTTCACCAAGTCTTCCACCATGACTTAAATTGAAAACCAGGAATGGTGGAGCCTGCCTCTAGTCTCAGGTACTCGAGAGGCTGAGGCAGAAGATCACTTGAGACCAGGAGTTCGAGAGCAGCGTTGACAACACAGTGAGGCCCAGTGTGTGTGTGTGTGTGTGTGTGAGATCAAGTTGATGGGCTGGGATATAGCTCAGTGGCAAAGTGCTTGCCTTGCATGTGCAACGCCCTGGGTTTGATCTACAAATCAACTTAGAAAACATGGTATAGCTTGCTAATATATCTGCACAATTTTCACAGTTAACTGGCCAAATCCTGTATCAGTGTTCTAGAGTTTACCAGAGTGGCAAATCACTACTAAAAATTTTCAATAAGCATTAATACTATAAAAACACTGAAAACATTTTCTCTGACTAATGGTTGTAAGCTTTTTAGGATTAGGTCGGTGTGCCTTAGAGTGTTCTTACTAGATACTGCTTTCAGGGATTCTGAAAGCTGCAACGTGAATTTTGAACATTTTTCTTAATGGTCACATTTTGGGGAAGTGAATAATCTTAAGTTGCAAGTATGGATCATAAAGAAGAGCAGCTAACCACTTCTTTTTTTTTTTTTTTTTTTTTTTGCAGTACCGGGGACTGAATACAGGGGCATTCTACCTCCGCACTATGCCCCCGGCCCTATTTTTTATACTTTATTTTGAAACTGGGTCTCACGAAGTTGCGGAGGGCCTCACTAAGGATAGAGAGAGAGAGAGAGAGAGAGCGAGCTGAGGCTGGCCGCACCCGGATCCTCCGGTCTCCGCCTCCCAAAGTACTGGGATTATAAGCATGCGCCACCAGGCCCAGCAAACCACTTCTTTACTTCCAAAACATCAGTGTGGTCTTTCCTCGCTCCTTTTCCCCAGTGAAATGTAATGTTAACAAAGTGTCATTAGGCTGTAGCAAACTTTTTTGTAACTAGAGGATCTCCTAAAGGAATTAAGCATGATAAGGAAAACCTAAAGTTGGATGTTAGGCTTCACTTCCTCTTAAGATCTATTGCCCATGCTTCCTATGGGTTCTAGAACTTTAGTCTCTAAATTCTTGGCTGTGAAGTTGGATGGAGCACAGGCTGTAAGTCTGCTGTCACTTCTGACACCAATTGTCCTTAGGTTCAGTTTATTAGAAAGAGTCAACAGAACTCACTGAAAGCTGTTACATGTACACAAAGTTTATTACAATGAAGGATACAGATTAAAAGAAGCCAGGGCTTCCAGGTGTACTCTTGCTTTGGAGTAGTGGTCATTGTTACTTATTTGGCAATAGTGTGTGCCAATAGGCCAGCCTGCCAGAAAATCCTACCTTCCCAACCAGGGAAGCTCCCCTAAGCCTTTGTGTCCAGAGTTTGTTTTGGAGCTCATATACAGACATGATCAGCTACACACGTGGTTGATCTCAGGGTTCAGTACCTCAGGAGTGGAGCTGATTCATGCAACTCAACACTCCCACATTAAATCACAGTGGTAGAGTGACATGATTCAAGGCTTAGAGAGCACCTCCAAGAAGCCAAGGGTAAAGGCTTGAGCAAGTTTAAATTCTTTACTATATAATTATCCTTTTACCATGTAGGAATGCCCACTTTCAGTTTCTTAGATTATCCTATCTTCAATTCCTCCCTTAGCTTTTCACCAGAAGTACGAAAAAGTTTATTTCTCCTCCATACTAAAATCTCTTTCTGTGTTTGGGGAAGGGAAGCTGTACCTCATTTCTTTCTTACTCCATGATCCAGGATGACAGAGCAGCTCTAACATTTGGAATATCACAGTCCTAATAGCAGAGAAAAGTCTTGGAGAATCTCACATTTGTCACTTTCATTGACCAGTGCACATTACATGGCCATCCTGACATCAGGAGAGGGGTCGCTAGAGAAGTGTAGTGAAGCTAAATAGTGGAGAGTAGTTGAAATATCTATAATGACATCCAACCAAGGCCTTCCAGAGGACCATTCTCTGCAACTGAAGGTCTTCAGTGAACTAGATGAGCACTTTATCGTACAGGTAATTGGCATCATTTAATTTATTTTGGCAACTTATGTGAATAAAACTGAGACAGTAGGTAGACGTTAATAGGAGGTTGACTGCTTGAATCTGACGTCAAATTTTCTAGACATAAAAGCTGGCTTATAAGAAGTTGCCTAGAAATGCAGTACATTTCTACATAGAAAGGAATTAGTCCAAGTTGTCTGCTGTAATGTTAATGACTATTATGAAGATAGTTCATAGATTTTGTTAAAGTGCTACTTTGCATGGTCATAACACTTGTCTATTCCATTGAATCTGTAAAATAGTGTAAATATAGCTGGGCGTGGTGGCACACGTCTGTAATCCTAGTACTTGGGAGGCTGAGACAGGAGGATAGCAGGTTTGAGGACAGCCTCAGCAAGTAGTGAGACTCATCAGCCTAGTGAGATCCTGTTTCAAAATAAAAATAAAAAATAGGGCTGGGGGGTGTAGCTCTCTTCATTTGGCTGAAATCCTTTTTGTTCCCCCTAGCTTCCACATGAAAGAAAACATAGGACTCTTGACTTTCTGAGACTAGCTGATTTCACTTAGCATCATATTCTCTAGTTATGTGATTTTTTCTGCAAATGACCTAACTTTGTCCTTCTTTATGGCTGAGTAAAATTCCCTTGTGTGTATATGCCACATTTTCGTTATCCATTTATCTGTTGACAGACACCTAAGTTGGTTCCATAATTTGGCAATTGAGAATTGTGCTACTATAAATATAGGTATGCCTGTATCCCTACAGTATTCTAACTTTAATCCAGTGAGCTTTTAGAGGCAGATCTAGCCACCAAACTGGAACTATGCACAGACATATTAGCTGACATTTCTAGGTGATGACCTCAATAAAACAAGGCTCATCCGAGCACAGTGGCATACACCTGGAATTCCCAGTACTTGGGAGGCTGAGAGGATAGCAGGTTTGAGGCCAAACTCAACAACTTAGGGAGACTCTTTGCAACTTAGCAAGACTCTTGTTTCAAAATAAAAAAAATAAAAAAGGCTTGGGGTGTAGCTCAGAGGTAGAATGCCCCAGGTTCAATCACCAGTACCAAAAAAAAAAAAGAAAAAGAAAAAGAAAAAAAAAAGGCTCACAAGCCCTAGGGTAACCCCTCACCTGATGGGCAATTGATCAAGAAAGGGGAAGCTCATTCCAGATTTACCCCTGACATGTCTATTCGTTTATGCTATATTTACACTATTTTTTTGTGTGTGTATGTGGTACTGGGGATGGAACCCAGGGATATTCTACATCCGAGCTACACCCCCTAGCCCTAGTTTTTATTTTTATTTTGAAACAGGATCTCGCTAGGCTGATGAGTCTCACTACTTGCTGAGGCTGTCCTCGAACCTGCTATCCTCCTGTCTCAGCCTCCCAAGTACTAGGATTACAGACGTGTGCCACCACAAAAAAAAAAAAAAAGAAAGAAAGAAAAGAAAAAAGAAAAAAGGAAAGAAAGCTCACTGGAGGTTTCCTGCTGATATTTCCCAGCTCAGGCTGCTTCTGTGAAGTTATCTCTCTAGAGTAAAGTGGAAATTTTTAGCCCACATTGTTCTAGCAGTGTAAATGTATTTGCTGTTCTCCTGTGGCCACCACAGCTTCTATTCCACTACTCCATGTCCAGCATTTTGAAATCCCAGCTCAAAACTCAAATCTTGCCAGGCGTGGTGGCACACACATGTAATCCCAGTACTTAGGAGGCTGAGACAGGAGGATTGAAGGTTCGCAGCCAGCCTTAGCAACTTAGTGAGGCTCTCAGCAACTTAGTGAGTTTCAAAATAAAAACTAAAATAGGCTGGGCGTGGTGGCGCACGCTTGTAATCCCAGTACTTGGGAGGCTGAGACAGGAGGATCCGGGTTCGCAGCCAGCCTCAGCTACTTAGGTCCTCCGCAACTTAGTGAGACCCTGTTTCAAAATAAAGAATAAAAAATAGGGTTGGAGGTGTAGTTCGGAGGTAGAATGCCCCTGGGTTCAATCCCCAGTACCGCAAAAAAAAAAAAAAAAAAAAAACTAAAATAGGGCTGGGGATGTATCTCAGAGGTAGGATGCCCCTGGGTTCAATCCCCAGTACCACAAAAAAAAAAAAAAAGAAACCCTCATCTTTTCCAAGTCTTCCTCTGTTATTCTGCACAACTCTAATGATGAACAATGTGATGAGTACTTATTTATTTATTTATTATTTATTTATGTTTTTATTTTTTGGTGGTACTGGGGATTGAACCAAGGGGCATTCTACCTCCAAAGACAGGAGGATCGCAGGTTAGAGGACAGCCTTAGCAAGTAGTAAGACTCTCATCAACCTAGTGAGACCATCTTTAAAAATAAAAAATTAAAAAATAGGGCTGGGGATGTAGCCCAGAGGTAGAATACACCTGGGTTCAATCCCCAGTACCACAAAAAAAGAAAAGAAAGAAAGAAAGAAAGAAAGAAAGAAAGAAGGAAGGAAGGAAGGAAGGAAGGAAGGAGAAAGAAAGAAAAAGAAAGAGTATCTTGCTAAGTTGCTGAGACTGGCCTTGAACCTGCGATCCTCCTGTCTCAGCTTCCCAAGCACTGGGACTACAGGTATGTGCCATCGTGCACACCTTTTTTTTTGTGTGTGTGTGTGTGTGGTACCGGGGATTGAACTCAGGGGCGTTCTACTTCCGAGCTACACCCCCAGCCCTATTTTTTATTCTTTATTTTGAAACAGGGTCTCATGAAGTTGCGGAGGGCCTCACTAAGTAGCTGAGGCTGGCCGCGAACCTGGATCCTCCAGTCTCAGCCTCCCAAGTACTGGGATTACAGGTGTGCGCCACCAGGCCCGGCCATCTTGACCTTATTAGTGTGAAAGTTTCAATTTCTTAAGTGTTTTTATGTACAAATGCCATTTCAGACAAAAGTTACAGATCTAAAACAGTAATGGTATGAGAGTGCTATGATGCATTTTCAAAATCCACTCTGAGTAAAAAAGCTTTACTTAGAGAAAACATATTTATATTTTGGTAGGTCACTTAATACACCCACAACTTTGGGCACATATTTTAACTGTTGTTATATTGATATTTGCCTTTTGACGTGAAGTGGGATAGTGGGGACTGAATCCAGGGGCATTCTACCTCTGAGCTACACCCCTGGCCCTATTTAATTTATTTATTATTGCTACTGGGGATTGGACCCAGAGACATTCTACCTCCAAGCTACACCCTGGCCCTTTATAATTTTTATTTTGAAACAGGGTCTCACTAAGTTGCTAAGACTGGCCACAAACCTGCAATCTTCCTGTCTCAGCTCCCCAAGTACTGGGATTAAAGGCAAGCACCACCACTTTTGACTTATTTATTTATTTTTCAGTACCGGAGATTGAATCCAGGAGCATTCTACCTCTGAGCTATACCCCTACCCCTATTTTTATTCTTTATTTTGAAACAGGGTCTCACTAAGTTGCAGAGGGCCTTACTAAGTAGCTGAGGCTGGCTGCGAAACTGCAATCCTCCTATCTCAGCCTCCCAAGTACTGGGATTACAAGCATGCGCTACCACGCTCGGCTATTTTTTATTTTGAAATAGGGTCTTGCTAAATTGATGAGACTGGCCTCTAACCTCTGATCCTCCTGTCTCTGCCTCCTAATGGGATTATAGGTGTGTGCCACTGTGCCCAGCCGATACTTGCCTTATTTATTTATTACTTATTTTTGGTACTGGGGATTGAATCCAGGGACATTTTATCTCTGAGCTACATCCCCAGTCCTAGTTTATTTTAAATTTTGAAACAGATCTCACTATGTTGCTGAGAGCCTCACTAAATTGCCGAGGCTGAACTTGAACCCGCGGTCCTCCTTTCTCAGCCTCCCAAGTACTGGGATTACAGATGTGTGCCACCATGTCCTGCTGATATTTGCTTTTTATATATAAACAATACTAGCATGACCAGTCCTGGTTGTTAGTATTTTATAGGGATGATTAGAACGATGTTTAGAATTAAGTTGTGAAACCCCTGCCTGCCAGAAAATCCTACCTTCCAAACCAGACACATGCAACTAGACAGCCTTGGTGTCTAGTGTCTCTATTGGAGTTCATCGTGTAGGCATGATGAACAGACCATATGGCTGATCTTAGTCTCCAGTCCATCAGTAGGTTGAATGGATTTTACAGTTTTATGTGTAGTGTTTGAATTCCCTCCTGTGTGTTGACCCAGAAAAGTTGTTGCTCTGCCTTTCATTCCTACTGGCAGGGCAGCACCTGGCAGAGGGCTGTGCTCATGGTAGATTTCAGTGCTTGTTTTCTCCTCAAATAGCCTTCATTGCATGGGGGAAGGACAAACCAGCTTCCCTAGCCTTTGCCCACTGCTTAATAAAGTTTCTCCTTCTAAGTGTCTGTGCTAATTTAGATCTCCTTTTGGACATCTAAAAATTTACTAATGACTAGAAAGCTAATCCTTGTGATAAGTGGGTTTATATGTGGTGACCAGACATAATACAAAAAAAGAATTTGTAATCAAACTGGGCATGGTGGTGCATGCCTGTAATCCATTACTTAGAAGGCTGAGACAGGAAGATCACAGGTTTGAGGACAGCCTCAGCAGTTTAGCAAGGTCTTCAGCAACTTAGTGAGACCCTGTTTCAAAAATAAAAAAAAATAATAAAAAGAGCTTGGAGGTATAGCTCAGAGGTAGAATGCCCCTGAATTCAATCCTGTGATAGTTAATCTAATTTGTCAACTTGACCGGATCATGACACACCCAAGATCATGTGACTTTGGGTGTGTAACAGCAGATTAAACAGAAAGTCTTGCCCTAAATGTAGGCAGCAGGGTTCTGATAGGTAGGTGCAGGACTTAAATAAAAGAAGGAGAAAGCCGCGTAGAGGGATGCGTGACTCTTTCCGAAGAAAACGCATCTGCTCTCATCTGAGATTGCCGGCCTCCAACTTCGCTGTTTCTCTGAAGAGCTTCTTGATCTTCTGCTCTTGTCTGAGATTGTCGGCCTCCAGCCCTTCGAACTGAAACTTCACCATCATTTCTCCAAAGAGCTCTTAGACCGCTCGACCAGCTACTGGTTCCTCTGACTCTCCACGTGCAGTTGGAACTCGGGACTACATTGTAAGCTGATCTGATAAATCCCTTTTTCCATATACTCATTCTGTGAGTTCTGTTAGTCTAGTGAACCCTGACCAATACAAATCCCTAGTACCACACAAAAAGAGTTTGTAATCAAACTAATGCTTGTCCCATCCTTCCCTGCTTGATGGTGGAATGAAGAATATGGCAATTTCAAAGAAGACATGGGTGTAAAAATATTTTTTTTTTGTACTGGGGATTGAATTTAGGGGTATTTGACCTCTGAACTACAACCCCACTCATTTATTTATTTATTTATTTATTTATTTATTTATTTATTTATACTTGGGATTGAACCAGGGGCATTCTACCTCCGAGTTACACCCCCAGCCCTATTTGTTATTCTTTATTTTGAAACAGGGTCTCACTAAATTGCGGAGGGCCTCACTAAGTAGCAGGCTGCTAACCTAAGATCTTCCTGTCTCAGCCTCCCAAGTACTGGGATTACAAGCGTGTGCCACCACACCCGGCTCTTATTTTTATTTTGAAACAGGGTCTTGCTGGGTTGATGAGAGTCTTTCTACTTGCTGAGGCTGTCATCGAACCTGCTATCCTCCTGTCTCAGCCTCCCAAGTACTGGGATTACAAGCGTGCGCCACCATGCCTGGCTATATTTACACTATTTATTTTGAAACAGGGTCTTGGCAAGTGGCTAAGGGTCTTGCCACGTTTCTGAGACTGGTCTTGAATCTGTGCTCCTCCTGTCTCAGCCTCCCAAGTACTGGAATTATAGTCTGCACCACCGGGCCTGGCTCTGGACTTTAAAAACTTGGGTGTTGCCAGGCATAGTGGCGCACGCTTGTAATCCCAGTACTTGGGAGGCAGAGACCGGAGGATCCGGGTTCGCGGCCAGCCTCGGCTACTTAGTGAGGCCCTCTGCAACTTCGTGACACCCGGTTTCAAAATAAAGTATAAAAAATAGGGCTGGGGGTGTAGCTCAGAGGTAAAACGCCCCTGGGTTCAATCCCTGGTACCGCAAAAAAAAAAAAAAAAAAAAAAAATACTTGGGGTTGCTAGCTGGGCATTGGCGAGGCATGCTTGTAATCCTAGTACTTGGGGAGCTGAGACAGGAGGATCGCAGGTTTGAGGACAGCCTCAGCAATTTAGTGAGGTTCTCAGGAACCTAATGAGACCCTGTTTCCAAATAAGAAATAAAATCGGTCTGGGGGTGTAGCTCGGAGGTAGAATGCCTCTGGGTTCAATTCTCAGTACTACACACACACACACACACACACACACACACACAAACAAACAAAAACAAAAACAAAAACTTGGGTGTCCCACAAAATTAGGCTTTTCATTATCACACGAACACCCAGTATTTGAACATTCCCATTTTGTTGCAGGTGGGGATTTCACCCCATCTATGAGTGAAGAAACTAAAGGGTAGAGGCTGAGTCCCTTAACACGTTGTGGGAAGCTTCTAGCTCAATGAGGCATCAACAGATCTTTTTGCAAGTAGCCATAAACAACCGTCTCTGGAACGAAACTCCTGGGTTCCATTGCTGACTCCTCCATTTACTAATCCTGTATTCCGAGGAATGGGGTTAGTGGAAGTTCCGACATCACAGAACTGGGGTGACAATCAACCCACGTAAGAAAGTTTACTCATTCCCCTTTCGGTGGGACGCGCAGCCGAGCAAGCTCAAGCTCAAGTGCGGATGCCCAGGCCCTTCCACGCCGCGCAGGCGCAGAATGTCGGCCCCGTCGCTCCCCGAACTCGCGTGCCGTCCGCCGGCGGGAGGCTGGGTCTCGCGATGCGTGGGGCGTGCGCGCGCGTGCGCGGCCCTCGCGAGCTCGCGCACGCCGCCTCTCGCGCTCCACGCGAGCTCGCGCACGCCGCCTCTCGCGCTCCACGCGAGCTCGCGCACGCCGCCTCTCGCGCTCCACGCGAGCTCGCGCACGCCGCCTCTCGCGCTCCACGCGAGCTCGCGCACGCCGCCTCTCG
>PVJS01024503.1:0-11701 GCA_004027185.1 Glis glis
TGTAGAATGGATAAAAATTATTTTGTGATCATAACTCTTTGTTGAACTAGAGTATTTTTGCAGCATTCCTTGTCATCAGAAACATGGTTAAAGTTTAAAACTAGAAGCAGCAGAAAACTAGCTTGTAAAATTTATCTAAGTAGAATGCAGGCTAGGCTGTCTTGGGGAAATAAACATTAAAACTTAAAGCAATGTTTTTTTTTAAAAAAAAAGTAGAATGCCATTATCGGTATGATTTTTATTGGTGCATTATAGTCTCACATCATAAGGTAGCTCATAGTGACAGTGACATACATGCACATAGCACTTGGTAATTTCAGTTTTGAAAGAAAATAGGGCTAGGAAAAAAGGTGTATTTTGTATTTGTGATTTTTTAAAATTAATTTTACCATGATTAGTAGATTAAATAAAATTATTTTTAACAGGCTGGATAGCAAAAATATGCCCAATATCCTAAACTCCATTGTCCCTACACTTCTTTTTATCTTAGTAGTAAATTTTACATATATATTATAACATATGTATATAAAATTTTGATATGTTAATATATCCATATATATATATATATATAGAGAGAGAGAGAGAGAGAGAGAGAGAGAGAAATATTAGACACAAAATTAGAGGAAAGGATTCACCATCACTCTATCTTATTCTTTTTTCTTTATATATGTGCATAAATTTTAAAATAAGCTTACCTTAGAAACATCAGCACAGTCATGATATTTCTTTACCATTAAAATATGTACTTTCAGAATGTCCCTATTTTCCATTGTAGACTATGGTTCGACCTACAAGAAGTGTCTCTGGAAACAGCTGGGCGCATATGCCTTTTGCATCTGGCCTCTGAAGAAGTAATCCTCAGAGCCCAGATTTCTAAATCAGACTGCTTGTTTACCAGAATTTTAAAACTAGAAGAGTTATCAAAGAAGAACTCTTTAAAAAAATTATTCATGGAGGTTTAAAGTTGTTTAATCATATCTGTTCTCCAGAGAATATCACTTAAGCCCTCATAAGATCCTTTCTAATAGTTGAAAACTCTTACTGGCAGGGAATCAATGTTCATACTGAACTTAAATTCTTCATGCAGTAGTTAAGCTTGCTTTTTATTTTTTTTAATCTTCCATGATGAGGGTACTCCAGGTAAGCACGTTTTGAATGCAAAATTGTGCCAAGAGTTATCCCCCTAAAATGTAGGAGAATTATGGAAATAGTTAGCTTCTATTTTTGGGTACTATACTTATATGGTATAAATACTATCTACCTCAAAAAGATAGCAGTAAATTGAGAAGTGACTGAAGAAAGGGCCTAACCTGAATGAAGACATGCACACTTACTCTAAAGACATAGTGGATCACAAAGCTGGGCTTTTCCAGATATAATGGCAAGCACCTTTAAGTAGAAAATTTCCATTTAATTGCCTGCAATATAAGTTCTATGACAGAGAAAGGTACATACAAGCAGTAAGATGAGCAAAGATCTTTTGGAAGTCAAATTTGGCTCAGAAAGTTCTGGAATAAAAAGATATGCCTTCATGACATCATAGAGGAGAGTAGATTAGGAAAATTGAGAAATTGGTCCCACTATCAAACAACTATTGAGAATGAGAATAAAAAATATTTCCATAAGGACACCTAGAAACTCCACAAATACATTAAAAAATTGAAGGACACATTCCTAAATAACCAATGTAGCAAAGAAGAAATCACAAGAGAAATTAGAAAATACTTTGAGGTGAATAAAAATAAAAACACCATATACCAAAAGATACAAGATGCAACAAAAGCTGTGCTGTAAGGGAATTTTATACTTGTAAATGCCTGCATTCAAAGAGAAGAAAGATCACATCAGCAACCCAAATTACACACTAAGGAACCAAGAAAGAGATCATCTTAAATTTAGCAGAAAGAAAAAAAAATAAAACTCACAAAAGAGATACATGAAGTAGAAGATAGAAAAACAACAGAGAAACCTGAGCTGTCCGGGCGACCCACCTTCCACATAAAATGCTTCTTGGGCAGGCCATACTTCCTGGGATTGAGCTGATGTGAAGCCCTATGTCTCAGGAAAACAGGTTTTAGGGTGAACTGTGCTACCCCACTCTCCAGGCTGAGAAGCCTCAGCACCCTGTCTCTTGGACAGCGAAGAGTCTCCTGTATTCTGATGTGTTGACAGGTTCCACCCACTACCCCAGGGAGTGGAGTGATCACCCTACTGCTCCCCACCTCCTAGTGTCCAAGCCAGAACTTCACCTCACAATTCCTGTGCTCTTGCTGCTACAGCACCCAGCCTCCCAGAGCCTAGACCACTGTCACATGCCATTTTTCCAGGGTCCAGAGTCACCAATTTCCTCAGGAACAAATTGTTCCTGTGTTCCTGTAGATCTAAGAAGCAAAGTAAGCTATGTCCTGCTCCATGGAGCCTAACAATTAAAGCACTCCTCTTCCTCTTTTTCTCCAAAGTTATTCTGATATGGTAACCCAATACCCCTAGGTCAGAATCACTAAGTTCCTATCTGTGGAGTCACAGATGCTAGGGTGTGCCTTAGTGTCCCAGACCCCCCAGACCCCTGCTTTAAGAGCATTCTGTATCTACCTGTTTGTAGAAGAGTGACAGGCATGCCTCCTGCTGTCCCAGCTGTGGCAGTGGTTCCCTGAGCTCAAGAACTTGGCTCCACAGCCACTGTGTTACCTGGGATCCAGTGCTGCCGTGGCTGTCAATGGGATGTGTCAGACCCAAAGACAAGAGGGGTCTCTTTACTTAAGACTCCTCTCTATGGAAAAAATAATAAGAAGAGAACCCCCACAGCCCTTGCCAGCCAGGACCCTAAGAGTCCACACTGCCACTGCCACTGCTGCAGACTCCTTGCAGCTTAGGCCACTGAAGCACTCATGATCTTCACCGGCCACAGGTGATGAAGCTGCACAGAATCTGCACCACTGCGCCGACTGCGAACCAGAGCCACGTAACACACCTGGCCCAGCTGGCACCCTCAGACCCAACCGGTATCCAAATGCAAATGAAGACAATTCCATTTATGGTAACATAAAAATAATAACATGTCTATGCATAATTTAACCCAGTATGGGAAAACATTGTTGAAAGAAATTAAAGAAGACCTATTAAATGGAAAGACACCTCCGATTCATGGACTGGAAGAACTAAAACTATAAAATTATTAGAAGAAAGCACGAGGGTAAATCTTTAAAACCTCGTATTTTGCAATGGGTTTTTAGATTTGACACCAAGCGCATAGACAACAAAATAATAAAAATAAATAAATCTTCATCAAATTTTAAAAGTTTGTGATTCTAAAGGCATTATTAAGGAAGTGACTATACAACTTACAAATGGGAGAACGCATCCACAGATCACATAGCTTATAAAGTTTTAACCTAGAAGATATGAGGAATACTTGCAACTCAATATCAAAAAGCTAAACAATCCAATTTAAAAATATGCAATAGGCTTGAATTGACATTTCTTTAAAAATGATATGAAAATGACCAACAAACATAAGTAAAGATGTTCTGCCTCACTAGTCATTAAGGAAATGCAAACCAAAATCACAATCAGCTAACACTTCATACTTGCTAGAATGGCTATAATTTTAAACAACAATACTACAATATAACAAGTGTTGGCAAGGATGTGGAGAAATATGATCCCTCATACATTGTTTGTGGAAATATAATGAAGCATAGCCACTACAGAAAACAGTTTTATTTTTCCTCAAACACTTAAACACAGAACTTTCATACTACCCAGCCATTCTGCCATTAGAGAAATAAAACCTCCAAAACTTGCACATAAATGTTTATAATTGTGTTATTTATAATATCCCAAAGGTGGAACCAACTAAATGTTCATCAACAGAAGAATGAATAAATTATGATGTACATATAATAAAAAGTTATTAAGCCATAAAAAGGAATGAAGTACTGCTACATGCTACAAATTGTATGAATGCCAAATTATGTTAAATGAAAAGAGCCAGACAAGAAAGGTCTCATATTGCATAATTGTTTTTATCCGGGATATTCAGAATAGTGAAATCTATAAGGACAGAAAGAAAATTATTGTCTTTTTTGGGGGGTGGGAGCAGAAGGAGTGGTAAGGGTCCAGGATGTTTAGGGATGATGTCAAACTTTGAAACAGAGCTAACGGTTGAACAACATTATAAATGCACCAAATACCACTCACTCAGACACTTTAAGTGGGTAATTTTTTGATATATGAATTTCACTTCAATAAAATATACATGTTCTCTTGTGTTATATATTTTATAGTCAATATTTGTACTTATTATGTTATACCACTACACACTGACTATTTCTTAATTCATTTTCTGCAAAGTGGGAATGGGGAGTGAGAGGGTAGATATAAATCACCTTCTATCAAATTATAGAAGAAAAATTGGTGATTTCCTTATAACTTTTGCCTCAGTCCAGATATAAACTAGCTCATTTACCATATTGTCTGTACTCATTTTCTTCTGTTTAGTTTGCTCTATAGGGCTAGTAGGTAGACCACAAAGCTGTCCTACCAGTTTGAAGACAGTGGGCATGATAAATGTCTTTGGGATTCAGATTTTAAATACTGCCCACTATCCCTCTTTTTACACTGTGGTCATCACCTACCTGATCTTTATCTCCATTCTGGTGAAGATATAGGATGTGGGGAATAGAAAGAAAAAGAAGGACCAAATTTTCTCAGTTGTGGTCTCAAAAGAACCTTTCAGCCAAGTGATACATGTGTTGTAATGTAATGTTGTGCTATGAAGTTACTTATTGATGTAAGACTATGGAGATATAGATCTTGCTCCAAATCTTCATTTATCTCATAATTAGTGAAGGAAAGAATAAAACTGAAAAACTATCCTGAACATATTCTAGAGATATCAATAATATGGTTTCCAGAAGAGGGAAATTTTGGCATGTGTTCTATAAGCATTAGAGTTATTTGCATCCTCAGAGATTATCATTCTTGTCATCTACAAATAGGTAAAATGTCTTAGTCTGCTTTGTGTTTCTATAACAAAATACCCGAGGTTGGGCACCTGAGGCCGGAGATTCAAGAACATTGTGCTTCCATCCGTTTGGTTCTGACGAGGATCTACAGCCTCCTCCTAGGATTTCTGAATGGGCATTTAAATTATTTAATCTTAATGGATTGTAATTTTAAGCACTTTTATTTAAAATTTAAATTGAGCATGTAAATCAGTGCCTCTCATCACAGATGGCTCCACCTCTTTGGGGTCATTTTTGAAATGATTTGGAGGGTTTCAGTGATAATTAAAATGATGGAAGTCCCGTTGACATTCTGTGTGTCAGGCAGGGATGCTAGACCTCCTGTTGTTTGTGGAATAGTCCCAAACACCTAAGAACTGTCTCTCATTATGTGCAACTTCTGATTGCATCACAGAAGATGCATGTATGTGAAAACATGTTTCTGTAACTATTTGAGCCTAGAACTTAACTTAGATATTGTAGGTAAATACATATTATGTTTTGCAAGGTGTAATTTATACCAAATTTTTGAGTAATAAAATAGCAGTATACACTGAAAAAAGAGCATACTTTGTTTCATATGAAAATTAACCAAAAGTTATTTCCATTGCCACTGAAATGAAAGCACGTATAATAACTGAGTCATCAGAACAATAATCTGATTTCACTTGCTTTATAAATTTGGCAGTTCATTACGGTTCTACACACAGACGCAAGCTTTTGATTACTTCAATACATCTTCAATGAAGTCATGCTATAGCAAAGTACAAACTAAATACATACACAGATTTAAATACCTATCATTTTATTACATACTTGCTTTCATTTTGTTTTTCTTTTATCAAACAACTAGTATGCCAGGCGTGGTGGCGCGTGCTTATAATCCCAGTACTTTGGGAGGCGGAGACCGGAGGATCTGGGTTCGCCTCAGCTCTCTCTCTCTCTCCCAGTCTCTCTCTCTCTCCTGGTCTCTCTCTCTCTACTTAGTGAGGCCCTCCACAACTTCGTGAGACCCGGTTTCAAAATAAAGTATAAAAAAAATAGGTCCAGGGGTGTAGCGCGGAGGTAGAACACCCCTGGGTTCAATCCCCGGTACCGCAAAAAAAAAAAAAACAACTAGTATTAGTATATTGAGTTATTATTGAAATTCTATGTATAGATAGGTTATATAATGTTTGATTCAATCTTCTGGATAATAGAAAAGATCTTATGAGTCATTTGTTACAGAAAGAGGATACTGGGTCTGGTAGAGTTGACAACTGTAGGAAACCAAATACAGTTGAGCATTAGTATCTTTAAGAGGTCTTCCAAGTTTCTTTGTGTTTCTGGTATTGCTTATTATCTAAATCTATCATCTCTATTCTTTTCCTAAATTTCATGTATACTGACCTTTACATATCTCCACAGGCCAAAGTCTTTCCTGGTTCAAACCCTGCCTACTTCTACTGCTTAGCTAACTTAGCTCTCTTTTATGCCTCAAGTTACTTCCTTAGAGAAGCCTTTCCTGCTCTTCTATTAAAGCTGCTATTGTTTTATCCTAGCAGTTGCAATATTTTGTAGTTACGCATTTATTGATAATCTATTCAATGCCTGCATTCCCACAGAACTGTAAAGTACATGAGGTTGGAGACCATACTTTACTCTTTATTTCTGTACATTCCCAATTTTTACAGTGCATAGCATACAGTATGGATTCAATAAATATGAGTTTAATAAATTATTTCAAATTAAAATAACACAAATTTTAAGATATGTCCTAGAATAAAAAAACAGTTTTATGTAATTTTTTTCATATTTATTACATGCTTACTGCTGTTGTTTGAATATGCTGCCCCCCCAAAAAAAAGTTTATCCTGAAATTTAATCCCCTTTGTGAGGATAGAATTTTTTTTTTTTTTTTTGCAGTACTGGGGTTTGAACCCAGGGGCGTTCTACCACCAAACTATACCACCAGCCCAATTTTTTATTCTTTACTTTGAAACAGGGTCTCACTAAGTTGCAGAGGGCCTCACTAAGTAGCTGAGGCTGGCCAGGAACCTTTGATCCTCCTGTCTCAGCCTCCCAAGTACTGGGATTACAAGCCTGCACCTCCACCCCCAGCTTAATGAGGACAGAAATTTAATCAGATTATGGTATTTAGAGGTAGGCCCTTTGGGAAGTGATTGGGATTAAAGTCATTAGGGTGGAGTCCTCATGATTGAATATTCATCACTTTATAATAATGAGAGAGAACATTAGAGTCTCTCTCTCTCTCTCACACACACACACACACACACACACACAGTCTGTGGTCATGGGGTACCCTGGGCCACCCTGGGCCACCCTGAACTCTGCCAACAGGAAGACCATCACCAGTCATAGCCCTTTGACCTTGCATCTTTAGAACCATGAACAAAAATAAACCTATTTTCCTCAAAAGTAGCTTGCCTTGGGTAATTTATTAAGGTAATTAATGATAAATAGATCAAGATACCTACTATCTAACAATGCATGTCCTAAATTCTGAGAATATACCAATGAAGAGAATAAAACTAATTATGAACTTAATCAGTTTGCCTTATAGAGTAAAAGGTAGATTGATATATACTATGACCATATAAATCACAGTATGTATTATATGTATAACTACACTATATATGATGCTAGGTAATACATAGTATGCAGAGTATAAGAATAAAACCAATGCATGAAATAGAGTTAGGAAGTGTTAGCTGGTCCTGAGATTTGATTGGGTAGCCCAGGAAGGCACATTTAGGAAGTAGTACTTTATCAGATATCAGAAGGAAAGAAGTGAGAGCAAGGAGTTAACACACAGTAGGATAATTGAGATAAATAGCAAATTAGAAATAAACTGAAAAAATAAAAGTGAAATTAAAATTTGAAAAAAGTGAAAAGAGCCGGGCGTGGTGGCGCACACTTGTAATCCCAGTACTTTGGGAGGCAGAGACCGGAGGATCCGGGTTCGAGGCCAGCCTCAGCTCTCTCTCTCTCTCTCGCTCTCGCTCTCTCTCGCTCTCTCTACTTAGTGAGGCCCTCTGCAACTTCGTGAGACCTGGTTTCAAAAATAAAGTATAAAAAATAGGGCTGGGGGCGTAGCTCGGAGGTAGAACGCCCCTGTGTTCAATCTCAGGTACTACAAAAAAAAAAAAAAAGTGAAAAGAGTATGTTTATTTTCCCTAGGGTAAACAGGCCTTTCTATCCCAAGACCTGCTGCCTTACTTGCTATAACTTTCTATTTCCTTCTGTCCTCAGACATTAGTACAAAAGCAGCCCACATAGGATCACATGATTATTTAAAGCTCTGCTTCATTAATTTCTTCTGCATTAAATGCATGTTTTTTTTTAAATCTTTTCATGTGGTAAACTTCTCTCTTTGTGGCCTAGACGGTGATGATAGTTACAGTGCCTCAGTCCTTCTGGTCCTAATCCCATCTGTCACAGCCGCAATTCAGCATTCCCTCTCCCAGCTAAGCAACTGACTCACTGGTGTCATAAGAAAAGTCAATAAAGACTCAGTTTCTAGGGCTTACAGCAGCTGATCATCTGCCATATGGGACCCTCATAGATTACCTAAAACAACTCTACCCTGTCCCTCCTGATGGTCTGAATGAACTATTTTGTTTTTGAGCTATACTGAAATTACTTTTGTCACCTACATCCTTAAGTATCTTCTTAATATTGCCATCTTTACCCATAAAATGTTACTGTTACATAGATAATTGATTTTCTAGCTATTTTTTCTAGCACTCAAATTCTTATACAAAACTTAAGTAAATCCTATTGAAATGGTAGAGTGGGTTGAAGAAATGGAGTTAGGACTGCAGTTCCAGTGAATTTTGATTTTTATTTTGCTTTGGGAAATAGTCCTGGATGTATCTTCTAAGAATCTATGCATGGCACAAGTATAAATATAAGAAGCAAGGTCTAGCCTCCTGAAACAGAAATTCAAGCTTATCAATAATCTAAGCTTAAATTGTATTTTGCCTTATATTCCACTTCCACATGTATTTACTAGTCAAAATTAGTTCAATGTTTTGACAAAAGCCATTGTTCATACCCAACTCCGTGTATTTATTTACATTGCTTCACAAGTGTTTTCAATAGAATGAAATGCTATTTAAGTCAAAGTTTACTTGTTTGTGGCTTTCCCTAGCAGTTTTAACTTAAAATCACATGAATCTGAACTACTCTACCAAATACTGCTTGCACAGTTCACTTATTTAACTTTCTCACTTCTAATTTTTTATTGTCATAATTTTTTTGCAAAATAAAAAATTGTTATTTACTGCATCTTTTGTCACTCCAAAATTCATATGTTGAAACCATCATCCTCAATATGATGGTATTTAGAGACTGGGCCATTGGTCAGTAATTAGATCATGAGAATGGAAACTTTATTATGGAATTGGTGACATTATAAGAAAACATACAGCATGAGAGAGCTTGCTTCCTTCTTCTTTCCCCTTCTCTCTCCTTCTGCTCTTTCACGGTGGGTGTAAAAACACAGCACAAAAATGGCAACCTGTGAGCCAGGAAAAGGGCCCTTGCTAGAATCTAACCATGCTGTCACCTTGATATTGAGCCTCCCAGCTTCCAGAACTCTGAGAAATAAATGTTTGTTGTTTAAACAACCCAGTCTATGGGAATATATTAAAGCAAATAAAGTAAGACAATTGCTTTTATAGTTTTCCACATTAGTATGTAATTTCTCCCAAACTGCATAATAAGCGCAGTAAAGATAAGAATTATATGTTGATACTTGAGTTTTTGTATTACCATGTTTG
Source organism: Glis glis (assembly GCA_004027185.1). NCBI lineage: Eukaryota > Metazoa > Chordata > Mammalia > Rodentia > Gliridae > Glis > Glis glis. The sequence goes on from PVJS01024503.1 coordinate 9,791, forward strand.
TAGTAAAGCCCTTGCAAAATAGTGTATATTTAAAAATTACAAATTATACCTTGCAAATGTAAAGTAATAAAAATATCATATATAATAAACTATGAAGGCTATTTTATCCTGATTTAATTTTTGTTATTGGTTATTAAGATGACAACTTATACATTAACTCAATAAAAAAATGCTAAATAATTGATAGAATATTACTACCGTGATATCTCTTAAACATGGTACGGTCAAATCTTTGTATCTATTGATTGAGTTCACATTTCTTAAGGGATAGCTTATATTGTGATTCTTCATTGGCCTCCATTCAGAAAGAGAATTTTTTTAAATTTTTACTTTGTAAATATCAACTATTTCTCTAAATAGTATGCACAACAATCTTGATTCCTGTAAAAACATAAATATTCCACTACAAACATTCAAGAATTTTGGAACATATTTCCTTGAAATTATATAATTTTTTCTAGTTTAGAGCTTCTGCATTTCATATATACATACAGTAATTATGTAGTATGTCCTGGAATATTTTCATAATTTTAAAATACGTCAAAATTAATAATAACCTGACTAAAAAAAATAAGTCTAATGAAATGATTCACAGCATTTTTTTACTTTACCACCATAGGCCCATTATCTTTTTATAGCATAGAACTCAGCATATAAAATTTTCATTTTTTACTATTCTATATAGATATCTCTATGTTTTCTACATTATTTCTTGAAAAGCAAGATTTTGGGAAACAGTTGAACACTGTTGAAATAAGTCAATTCATACAATAGAAATGTTGATATTAATTTGATTCACAGAATATCATCAGTAGGGGGAAAATTTGTTTGTGTTGGTGTTTTTTAGTTGGTCAATTTAATAAATAACGCTAAGATAGACTGTTCTCTTGAACTACAATGTCATGACATAACTTGAAGTTACTCAAGAAACAAACAGCCTAAAGAGACATTGGAAGTTAGTAACACAGAAACTAAATGTATCTGGTTTAAGGAGGACAAATATACATTCAGAAGAAGATAAATGTCAACTCTAACAGAGGATATCAATCAAATATCAAAAAGTCTACTTGAAAATGAAAAAGAAGCCGGGTGTGGTGGCACATGCTTATAATCCCAGTACTTGGGAGTTTGAGATAGGAGAATCGCAGGTTAGCAGCCAGCCTCAGGTACTTAGTGAGGCCCTCCACAACTTAGTGAGACCCTGTTTCAAAATAAAGAATAAAAAATAGGGCTAGGGGTGTAGCTCAGAGGTCAAATGCCCCTGGGTTCAATCCCCAGTACTGCAAAAAAAAAAAAAAGCAAAAGAAACTTTAAATTCTTTACCAGAAAGTTCAGATTTTCTCATTTTGTACTTAAGTATATTTATATATACATAGAACACTCTTATACTCAAATCTCTCAGAAAATAGATTGGTGTTTATGCCTCACATATTTCATTATCCTAGCAAAAATTATTAGCTAACAAAATTAAATAGCTATAATAATTTGTTAAATTCACATATTTTTTATAAATATGAGTGGTTGCCGGGCGTGGTGGCGCATGCTTGTAATCCCAGTACTTTGAGAGGCGGAGACCGGAGGATCCAGGTTCGCGGTCAGCCCTCAGCTCTCTCGCTCTCTCTCTCCCTGTCTCTCTCTCTCTCTCTCTCTCTCTCTTTCTCTCTACCTAGTAAGGCCCTCCGCAACTTCGTGAGACCCGGTTTCAAAATAAAGTATAAAAAATAGGGCCGGGGGCGTGGCGTGGAGGTAGAACGCCCCTGGGTTCAATCCCCGGTACCGCAAAAAAAATAAATAATAAATATGAGTGGTTAATAATTATATCTGATAACTGCCGGGCATGGTGGCGCACGCTTGTAATCCCAGTACTTTGGGAGGCGGAGACCGGAGGACCCGAGTTCGCGGCCAATCTCA
>PVJS01024503.1:11801-28726 GCA_004027185.1 Glis glis
CTCTCTCTCTCTCTCTCTCTCTCTCTCTCTCTCGCTCTCTCTCTCCCTGTCTCTCTCTCTACCTAGTGAGGCCCTCTGCAACTTTGTGAGACCCGGTTTCAAAAATAAAGCATAAAAAAATAGGGCCGGGGGCGTAGCGCAGAGGTAGAACGCCCCTGCGTTCAATCCCCGGTACAGCAAAAAAAAAAAAAATTTTATCTGATAACTGAAGTAAATAACCAATTTGAAGATAATTAACAAAATTTCAGATTTTTATAGATTATTCCAAACTCCATTTTTACCTAAAACATACATATATTTTATGTTTTTACATATAATGAATTATACATTAGAAATCAGAGCAATGGCCCGGTGTGGTGGTGCAGCCTGTAATCCCAGTATTTGGGAGGCTGAGACAAGAGGATCACAGGTTCGAAACCAGTCTCAGAAACTCAGTGAGACCCTATTTCCAAATATAAAGGGGCTGTGGGTATAATTCAGAGGTATAATGCCTCTGGGTTCAATGCCCAGAACCACAAAAAAGAAAAAAAAAAGATTAGAGCAATGTCAAAACAAGCAAACATGGAAAGCCATAAGCCTCTCTAGATCCTGATAGAAAGTAGTGTTCTCATTGTAATTTTATTACTTTCAAGTCAATAGTCCATCTGTTACCAAAAGTCTTAAGATTGTACTGAAAAACAAGAACCTTTTTAAATACCATATTAACCATCAATGGTGCCAACATGTGAAGCAGTAACTTCTCTTAGTAATGCTAAGAAATCATAGGCATTCTTGACTCTCAAATATTTGCCTCATTAACATTAGATGATGGGTAGTGACATTACTTAAGTGCCAATTATCTGCTATAATTCAGACAGCATGAAGTATCTTTGGTTATTACAAATTCATGATTATGAAACTTTCAATCACAAGTCAAAATGTTTAAAAAACATTTTGAACCCCAGAGTTAGAAGTATTTCATAAGATCCTTCAAAAATCTACAATTTTGCCCCTTTTCCTTATCTCTTACCACTGAGATCCTTAACTCCCTCCTTTTCCATCAATCCCTGTTGCCTATCTTACATGTCACCTAAATGAAGCTCTTTTATGTTTTGCATTCTATATAATTCCTTCTCTCCCTCATTTCTTCTGAAGTATGTATTTCTATTGTTTAATTCCAGTCACAAATAATATATTCCATACATTGCCCTAAAGAAGCTGATTTGTCATTTTTCTATTATTATGTATATGATACCACTTACCTTACTTAAGAAGCAACTATTCACTATTTGTACCTCTATTGAGTTCTAAAGAGAATAAAATAAAAGAGTGACTAGAACTATAGTCCCTACCCTCATGGAGGTTACACTCTAATGGAAAGATAGATTGATGTAAATAATCATACTACATCACTTATATATTGGTTGACAATGCTGCATTGCAAATAATTACAAAACCATAAAGGGACATAAAAATAAGGGGTTAGTATTTATTCCTCTAATGTGAGCAGTGAGGTGGCTTTGCTCATCTTGAATATTCACTCATATTCTAAGGGGGTATTGTCTACAAGATGATCGAGGATGACCATGTTTGGAACAACTGGGGCAATTTGAATATTTCTCACATGTCTCTCAATCTACATCATTATAACCAGGACATATTCTCTTGGTGATATCAGAGCACAAAAGAGATCAATGGAAAATAAGTCTCCCTTTGAGGATCATACTAAAAATAAGGACTTCCCGTATCTTCACTTTTATTCATTCCCATTGCCAAATAAATTATACGACAGAGCCCAGAACCAATAAGTAGGAAAACTGGCTCCATCTTTCTCATGACAGAAAATTCATATGCATGTGACAAAGGGTTTGAATAGAGGAAAGGGTAAAGAATGGGGTCATTATGGCCATCAATCTCTGATACACACACTTATGTATGCAAGATCACAAAATTTACCCCAGTGGAAGCAGGTACCATTGTGACAATAGCAGATGACCTAGATTGAGATAAGCTTTTAAATCATTATCATCACATTTGAATTACAGCCTTATTAATTTTTCATTGCTGCTCTACCAAATTATCACAAATTTAGCAGTTTAAAAGAGCATAGATGTATTATCTCAATGTTCTATAAATCAGAAGTATAGTCAAGGTTTTGCCTGATTTGAGACCTTGTCTTGAAGCACTGGGAAAGAATCTGCTTTCAAGTTCATTCAGTTTGTTGGCACAATTTAATTCCATGTTACAATAGAACAGAGGACCTTGTTTTCTTTTTTCCTGATGGTCAATTGAAGCTTCTCTTAGAGCTTTACTTCACCCTAAATTTCTTGATATGTTTCTCTTTTCATTTTTGAAAGAAGCAATGGCATGTTTAATCCTTCTCTGACTTTTTTTCTGGCCCGTCTTTCTTATTTCACTTATATAAAGTTCTCTGATTTTGAAAATTAATACGATTACATTAGGTTATCCAGAATAATATTTTCATGTTAAGGTCATAAATTTAGTCACATATTCAAAGTCCCAATCTAGCTATTAGGGTGTGAACATCTTGTAAGTCCTTCTGCCTATTGCCATCTACATGCTGTCTCAAAAATTCATTTCCCTTCCCAATACAAAATACACTCATACCAGAACAAATTCCCTAAAGGTCTCTTTCCATTGCAGCATCAACTCAAATCCCAAACCTCACTTAAATTTTATCAGCTCAGAAAGCCAAAATTTCTTGACCAAAGTCATGAGAATGGAAGTTCTTGATATAATCTATACACACAATTCCTGAGATACAATGCCTCTCCATTTGTGAGACTATAAAACTAAAAATAAAAGTTATCTACTCTCAACATATAATAATGGAAAATACATTGTAAATAGTTATAGACATCATCATTCAAAAAGTGTAGAGTAAAATGTAGTTGTCTGTCCAAGAATTTTCAAGAAGAAGCCAGAGCTATGAGTAATTTCCATTGCTTTTGGCTCCCGCCTCTGCCCTCTTGGCTCCACCTTCAGAGTCATCATTCCTTCTTCATAAAAAAGTTGCATACATTTACTATTGAGTACTTTTATCCATCTGCTTCTTGCTAGTAGAATTTTTAGGAACCCACATTTATTCTTGGTTTCTGTTGAGATGATTAAAGGACAAAGACCTTAAACTTCCCAGAGAATCCTGATTTGGTTGAGTGGATCCATGAGTCACATCCTCCATCTGTTCAAGAGCCTTTTGTATGACTGAACACTTTGGATCTATTACCATCTAGTTAGGCTGAGAATTTTCCAGATCTTCATGTTCTGGTTTCTTTTATGTTAAAAGTTCTTCCTTAAACTGCCTCTCTCCTCTTGCATTTTATTGTAAATTATAAGACAAAACTAGGACACAATCTGAGGACTTTGTTTAGTATTAATTCTCAGCTACATATTTAAGCTCATTCCTCACAAGTTCTGATTTCTATATAACTGCTGGACCTCATTACATTAAGTTTTCCTGCCACCAGATAGTGAGAGTCCCCTTTTTCAAGTTTCTAATAATATGCTCAACTCTGCGATCTTAGCAGTGTATCTTTACGGTACAGATTTCTACCAACAGTCTTTTTAAAAACTTAAGTGTTCATTTTTTTTTTACCAACAATCTCTGAAAAGCAGTCTAGAATTTTTCTATTATGTTTGAAATTCTTCAAGACTCTTCCTACTCACCAATTCCTTAGTGACTTCTGCATTTTAGGTATTTATTACATTTCCCAATTCCATGTATCAAAATCTATTTTATTTATCTATTGCTGTTGGAACAAATATCACAAATTTTATGAGTTAAAAAATACATTTTTTAAAAAATTTTACAGTCTTATAGGAAAGAAGTCCGGGCATAGCATGACACATTCTGTCCTCTTGTCTTCTGATTTTCTGACCCGGCAAAATCAAGGTGCAGAGCTTCGTTTCTTTCTAGGGACTGTGGTATTAATCCAGTTTGAGACTCATTCAGGTCATTGGCAGAATTTATTTCTAGGCAGATATAAGATTAAGTCTCTGGTTTCTTGTTGACTGAGTGGAGAGTCTCGCTCACCTCTTCAAAACCACTTGTATCCTTTACCTTGTTTCCCTCTCCATCTTTGAAGCCAGAAATAGATGGTCAAGTCCTTCTCACATTTTAAATCACTGATTTCTACTGCCAAGTATCCCTAACTCCAGATAAACTTAAATTCTTATTTGAATAGAATGGGTCTATCTGGATAATCCATTATAGATAGGCTCCCAATCTTAAATTCCATAAGTTTAATTAGGTATTCACAGTCCTTTTTTTTTCTGTTGGAGCATAGCATATTCACACAATTCAGCAATAGACATGCAGACACTGTTGGGGTGGGGAAGTAGCCCTGTGAATGCTGCATACCACAGAAACCTTCCTTTACATCCTGATAATGAACTACATGAAGTTTTCTGCTCAGATTGAACAATCAGTAAAACTCAAATGCAAAAGGTGAAACATTAGAGAAAATAAAAATAACATTCTCAATTCACAATACCAAATTAAAAGTGGAATAAGTCTCTAAAATATTCAGTAAAAGGAAAACTAAATTAGAAAAGTAAGATTTTTTTCACTTTATCACTGTGACTAAGAAAGTCAGTGGAATAAGGAAGTAATTTCCTAATCAATCAATGTTATTAAGAACTTATTTAAGCTTTGGCCATGTCGGAGGTCAAAATGATCAGCATTGGCTAATCTACCAGTCAATGACAGATGAAGGTTAAAAACATGAAGCCCTGAGAATGGCTTTACATTTGACAATGCAAGTGGCAGTACAGTCCTCTAAATCTCTGATACCTGTGAGCTCTTGGATTGGGGTTGGGGGAGATATAAAATGAAAAGGAAGTGCTGTGACTTGAGTGGTAGAGGTTGGTGGATGGAGTTTCATTTCCAGCTCAGTATAAGTAGTAATTACTCTAGCTACAGGACTCAGAATGACCCTTGGAATGGTGCCTTTTTCGGCAGTACTAATTACATCATCTTACCCAGCATTAGAAGAGGAATCAGAGTAATTGGTGTGGCATGATGAATTCAAGGGACTTCCTGACCTCATTTCAATTGCAGCAAATAACCCCAGTGAGATAAAACATTTCCTGCAGCACTGAGGAGTTGTTCAGTATATGAACTCAGTCTGCCAGACTTCTGCATAATGACTTGCTAAGGAAGAACTTACTGAGAATTTATTTTCCGTGTATATTTTTTGCACATAAATCTACCTGGCACCCTAACCCATGGGGAAGATAGGAAATAGCCACTCAACAAGTGTTGAAACAGACCTAAAACTGCCAATCTGCTCCTCAAGTATGTGAGGCAAACCATCTGGTGGTGTCTTCAAAGACTGTTTTCTCAAGAGAAATTTAGGCGAGAACTACTAATCAAAGTGGGAAGGATTTGTCGCCTATTCTGTGAATCAGATGATGCGTTCATCAGATAACAGGCACATGCCTCTACAAATGCAAAGTTAATCACATCAGGAAATGTAAAATTGGTATTGGGCAGGGGTAGAGAGAATACAGATGGGCTTCAATATTTTTTAACTCCATATGAATAACTAATGAATAGAGATGAAGATGGAATTCAAAAATTGTCAATTAAACAGCTGTTGCATCAAACACCTATCACAGAAAACTTTCTCATTTCAATAACTTTTTCAGGAAGGCAGTTACAGAAGTAAAGTCTGTACAGGAAATAAGCTAGTATATTTTTCGTCTTATTTTTTTTAGTACTAGAGCTTGAACTCAAGGGTGCTTTACCACTGAGGTGCATCTTCAGCCAATTTTACTTATTTTATTTCATTTCATTTTGTTTTATTTCATGTTTGAGACAGGGTATCACCAAGTTGTCCAGGTCAGCCTTGAACTTGTGATCCTCCTGCCTTAGCCTCCTTAATAGTTGAAATTATAGGCACCACCACACCTGGCTTAATGAACCATTTATAAAATGCTTTTGTTTATTAGTAACATACTAAATTAAAAATACTTTTTATTTATAATAATATCATAAAAATCTCTAATCTACAGGTTGTTTAAGGGAAAAATCTCAACATTAAATATCTGGTGATTGATATAAACTTTATTAATTTATTCACCCAATGTATATTCTTCTGCTAAGAAATGTCTATTGGCTCCCACTTGCTAGAAACTCCAAGATCCTATGTGTTGGAGTTTACTATATGTTTCCAGTCTTATGTTTACCTATACCTTATAACATATCCCATCCAACAACTGTGTAGTATCTCTTGAGAATTCATAAATAAGGATAGCCGGGCGTGGTTTCACATGCTTGTAATCCCAGCATGGGATTATACGCTCTCAATTTGGGAGGTTGAGACCAGAGGATCCGGGTTCCCGGCCAGCCTCAGCTACTCAGTGAGGCCTCTGCAACTTAGTGAGACTCTGTTTCAAAATAAAGAATAAAAAATAGGGCTGGGGGTGTAGCTCAGAGGTAGAATGCCCCTGGGTTCAATACCTAGTACCGCAAAAAAAAAAAAAAATTCATAAATAAGCCATTTTCCTGCCTTTCAATGTGTATTGTTCTGCCTAGAACGCCATTCTTAAGCCAATTAAAACCTAAATTAAAGAGATTAACACCTTGTCCTTAAGAATTCTTCAATAATCTCAAACTTAGTTAATTAGTTCTGTATCTCTGCCCCTTTAACATGTTTTAATCATCTTTCTTATGGATTTGATACATATTTGGGATGAATCCTAAATCAAAAAGGAGTGAGCATTGGCTTTGGAGTCAGACAACTCTTGATTCAAATATTGGATTCATTATTGATTAACTTTAGGACCTGAAAAAAATTTACTTTTATTCTATATAAATATTAATGTTTATTTTATAGGAGCCTTGAGAATATTGAATGGATACATCTATAAACCTCTCATTTCCTATTAGTATACACTAAACTTACAAGCCAACTACATATGTAATTTATATAACTAACCTCACCTGCCTGCTTAATGAATAAACTGATTCTTTGTTTTTATTGTAATTATTAGTGCATATTAATTATAAAAATAATGGGTCTCTTTGTGATATTTTTACACACACATATAATGTAATTTGATAATATCAACCCTCCCTATAACCTTTCGTTTCCCCTCTTCAACTTCTCCCTGTTCCTTTCCCCTTCTCTAATAATCCCGCTTCTACCTTCTTTTCAACTTTTTTTTAAATTCATATTCATATGGCATAAGATCCTAATAACTCACTTCTTAGAAATATTCTATGAAACTTTTTATTCTATTATTTTAATTTGCCCTCAGAATGAAATATGTTAGTCAGCTTTTGCTGTGGACAATAGAACCGATACATACAACTTGGACAAAAAAAAAAAAAGTTTATTTAGTATCATCAGTTTCAGTCCACGGACAGCTAAGTACACTGCTTTAGGCCTGAGGTAAGGCCGAACATCATGGCAGGAGGGTGGGATGGAGGAAAGATGCTCAGCTCATGGCAGCTAAGGAGAGAGAGAGGAGAGAGAGAAAAGGTACAGGAGAGTAGGTAAAACCCCTCCAGGGCATGCTCCTAGTGACCTACTTCCTCCAACTAGGCCTCACCTCCCAGTAGTCCATCCAGCCATCAGTGGATCATGAGGATTCTGACCTCAAAGACCTCCCCCCACACCCCACCTCTGAACACATCAGAAAGGCTAAGAAAAGGTTAATGTGACTGAAGGGATTCAGGAAGCTTCACAAGAGCATAGGCAGAGAGCAGATACAAATGCAATGAGTCACTGTGGGTGATCAGAGTTTTAGTGAACCAGTTCCACAGAGTTGTCAAGGTGAGGGTCCAGAGAGAGGGCAGTTTCAATGTGTCAGCTTGAGGTGTCAGCTTGGAGTGAGCTATGCATAGTCACCATGGGTAGGAGAAATCACACAGTGCTGAGGCCTGGGGACAGAGAATCAGAAGTTTGTCACTGTGGCAATTTTCCTGGACAGGCTCAAGGGTCAGAGTGCCTCTATGACCAGTTTTGGGGTGCTTCTCCTGTTATGGGTACCAGTTAGAAGAGGTTGCTTTATTTAGTAGTCTTGTGTATTTGATAAGCTCATCAAATTTTTTTTTTTCTGGTCTGGGGTTGATACACCCATGCATGCATATGCTACTGATTTAATTTGATAAGTTCACAGGTGGCCATTATTTATTAGCACTATTAATTTCTCAGTTTTGCCTGTTGGTTGTTCTATGAAGATGGTGGCTGTTTACTTGTACATACAAGGAGTAGAGTCATTCTACCTCATTCTTCCTTAGCACTCATACTCAAATTAAGTAATTCATGGCAAGCTATTGCTTTACAAAATGGAGGAGCTAGGACCAGCCTGAAAACTATTATTCTATATGTCATGGAGTAACTCAGAGATAGGAACAGCCTGCTCTCCACATCTCACTATAAACTAATTACAAAGGCTTCTGAACCATACAGTCAAGTATGGTTTTAGCTGTGACCCTATTCTTAGTACTAATTTGTGTGTTAGTCTGAAACATATAACTTAAAGAATTATTTTGATTCATAGTTTAAGAAATTTCAGTCCAAGGTTGGCCAGCTCCATTGCTCTGGGTCTGAGGAGAGGCAGAAAATCATGATGGAAGGGTCTGGTGGAAGAAAACTGCCCCCCTCATGGCAACTGGGGTAGGATGTATAGGATACAAGATAAATTTTTCTAGGGCATTCCCCAGTGACCTACTCCCTCCAAGTAGGTCCCACTTTCCAGTATCCATTCAGCTATCAATGGATTAATCTATGAATGATGTCAGAATCCCTAAAACCCCACTGCTAAACACATGAACTATTGGGGGACATTCTAGATCCAAATCATATTAGAAAATGAGTGAAGGGAAGCTGAGACAGGAGAATTGCAGGTTTGTGACCAGCCTCAGCAATTTAAGCAAGGCCCTCTACAACTTAGACCCTGTTTCAAAATAAAAAAATAAATAAATAAAATAGGGCTGAGGATGTAGCTCAGAGGTAGAAGGTCTCTGGTTCAATCCCCGGTACCAGATAAAAAGAAAATGAATCATTTATTTCACATTGGTGGTAGGTACTTTAGCTACTTCATTTATGGGTATTTGAAGCAAAGAAGGGTTTATTGGAAACCAAAGAAAAGTAAAGTTTAAGTTGCAGAAGAAAGGATAGTCTGTTTTTCATTTATCTTAAAAGGGAAGCTAACTACCCACTTGTGTACAATAATTGGCCACAGCCAAACATCTTCTAATAGTCATTTGAGAAATCTCCAAAAATCATACTTCTCTTCCCTTCATGTTGGCTCCAAGCATTGAAAGCATACAGAGGGAATAATTTCTTAAGTATACAAAAGACTTTTGAGACTATCTGGCAACTTAATAGAGAGAATGTAATAGTTTATAAAATATAGATCAAGAGACTTGTATTTCTGTTAAAACTTCATATTTTTTCTTTTCACTATATCTGTGATCAAGTCAAACAAAATTCAACTAGAAATCTCAAGATAGCTAAGAGTTTCAGACATTAAGTTGTTATAAAAAAGGAGTTAGAGGAAGCAAATAAAAGGTAACAGTGAAGCTTTTTAAAACATATATCTACCTACTTTTTTCTACCTATTTTTCATATCTAAGGGACTATAGCTATAATCAAGACATAATTGTATCATTCATTACATGTCATTTTTACTGTTATAGCCCTTTGTATTTCAAACTTATTTTGATTATAACTCAATGACACTTGACATATTGTTTAGATAACATTATTTTTATAACACAGGTCACTCTGGGAATATTTTTCAGCTAAATTATATCTTTTCATTCTCATATTGTATTTCATTTGACTCAAAACTGTGATAGATAAATTATCTGTCATTTTCTGTGCTAAGTACCATTTTTATGTTTTTCTCTTTTCTTATATCTTAATAATACTGCTATTCATAAACTAAATATAGTTGTCTCTAAATAAGAAATAGTCTCACCATCATTGCAAATAGTTCCTTACCACTTATAGTAAAATTTAATTGTGTATTTCTACCTATTATTCAGACTTGCCTTCCGTGATATCTAGTCTTTTCTATGGAGTCTTCTTTTCCTCCGTTCTCAATGACATCAACCACCAATGAGAATTGGGAGTTTTGCTTTCCTGAGAAATGGTACAAACAAAATCAGCTTAAAATTCTGGCCTCCAGGAACTGTTGACATTCTCACATAATCATCTATGAAGCACCACCTGAGAAGCTGTGCAGATTTGCAAAAGAAGTGGAAATGTCTACCAGTATCCTAGAGGACCTAATTCTATATGATATGAACAAGAAAAAAATGACAACCATAAAAAGATACTTAAATATTATAATTGAATAAACATATAGATGATTTTTAAAAAATGTAACAGACATTGGAACTCTTCCTAAATGGAGATAAGAAGATAAGCTTGCACTAATTCTACCATATATAGTCATTTGTGGGAACCAAAGCAAGCACATTTCAGGTATTCAGAGGAAAAAGATAATATAATCATAGAAACTCAATGTTCATGTTTAAGAAATAGAATAAGAGATCAGTGACAGGGTATACACATGGAATATTTTGGTTAAAGCTTGCCGACTAGTGAGCAGTAAGTGTCGAAATGGACTTGGCATTTTCTTTTTTAATAATAGTCAGGAAAAAATTTTATATTTCTGCCTCTGAAATAAGTAAAATGATCTGTGATCAATTGCAAAATATTCTTCTCCTACCTAAATCTATACCCCTTGGAATGTGTATTTTTATCTTCTCTCAGCAAAATAATAATAATAAAGACAATTTTCCATCCCTTAAATCTAGGCCTCAGTTTTGACTTGCTTTGGCCAGTAGAAGGTGGCAGAAAAAAAAATCATGCCAACTTTGAACACTTTCACTCTTGTTCTTGGAATCTTGTTGAGATACAACGTGGTCAAGCTCCTGGTGGATAGAAAGAATTATAGGATTCATTGGCCCTGAAGCTCCAATAAACAGCTAACCAAGTCCCAGAAGCAGAAATCCTTGGATAAATGGAAGCCAACTGAAGACTCATGAGTTAACCTGGCTGAGATCAGAAGAACCATCCAGGTCTAGGACGTCCTGAGACTGGAAGAACCGTCCAACTGCTAACCCACAAAAGTGTTAAATAAAAAGAGTTAAATAAATAGTTATGGTTTTAAGCCATTAGGTTGGCCAAATTTTTAATTCAAAATAAAATAATGGCACATCATTTGATAAGTGTAAAAGTTAAAGTGCTTTATCTGAACAAATATTTATTGAAACCTAACTCCTATCTTTGACATTGTATTATAGTAATAAAATAAACATAAATCCTTATTCTTGTGGAGTTTATCTTCCAGAGGCAGATGCACAACAAAGAAAATATTTATAATATATCAGATGTTGATAAATATTGTGACAAAAAAATGAAAACAGGAAAGGTGTATTGAAATTACCTTTGGGTAAGTAAGAAAGAGAGGTGGTTTTAATTATGATGATATTTTGAAATTGAGAGAGAGAGAGAGAGAGAGAGAGAGAGAGAGAGAGAGAAGCAAGTTGGGTTCCCATTCAAAATGTGGTTCAAATATCAAAACTTTTGGCACTCCACACATCAAGAGAAGATGAGTTTATTGCTCACTCAAGGAACTACTAGGCAAGAGGTAGGTGAACATAATAAGACTTGGCTGACTCTTTAGAGGTATATGGAGCAGGTTAAGTTTTTCTGGTGGCTAGAGAATAGGACTGGGTAAAATTTTCTATGTGAAAGCTGCAGTATCTCAGGATTTTACATTCTCACAGGGGACATGATGCTTAATCTGGATTGCCAACTTGAGTGAATTGGAAGATGCCTATATTTAGGAGGCTTTGGGGTGTGCTGATGGATTGACTGGCATGTGGAACAGCAGATTGATGGGGAAGTCCCACCCTGAGTATGGGTGGCACTGTCCAACAGACTGGAGTCCCACATGGAACAAAGAGCAGAAGGAGAAGGAAGCAGCATGAAGTCAAGCTTGATCCTACCTGAGCAGCTGCTGTTGCCCTCCCCTGAGGATATCAGGCTCCAGCTGCACTCTTCCAACATGGACTCTCCCCAACGATTCTCCAGGGAGTTTTCAGGCCTTTACATCTTTGACTGGGGCTGCATCATTGACCCATTGTGTTCTGAGGCTCCAACTTTTTGGACTGGACAAATGCAGGTCCAATCTCCTCAGTGTGTATGTGGCCATTGAGACTACAGCTTTAGATGGTGTGAGCAAATTTGATAAATCCCCTCTAATAATAGACATACCTTGTAGGTTCAGTTTCTCTAGATAACCTGATTAATACAAGGGCCAAAGGAGGCGACATGCATGGATGGGATTCCATGTCATCTGTTCAGATGTGGAAACAAATTGGAATGGCAGTAAAAGACTTAAAATAAGTTAGTACTCAAATAGAAAGGCACGGAATTATATTCCTTTTTACAGATGGTCAGGGATGTGAGATGTAGTATAATAAAGAATTTTCTGGTCTTTGTCCCAGGTTTCTGGCATAGAACTTCTGAAATTCATGGAATTTTCTGAGTGATAAGAACATCTCTTTTATGCTAATGATATAACTCATTATGAATCATTAGGTATTTTCAAGAAGGAATCTACCTCAGTGTCCATCAACAGATGAATGGATTACAAAATTATGGGATATACACACAATGGAATTCTACTCACCATTAAAGAAGAATAAAATTATGTCATTTGCAGGAAAGGATGGACCTGGAGAATATTATGTTGAGATTAGCCAGTCACAGAAAGTGAACGGTCACATGTTTTCTCTCATATGTAGATGCTAAGGAGTAATCTGGATACAAGAGGGACTTTAAGAGAATATAGGAGAAATACCAGTGGAGCGAGGGAGGTGGTCCAGGGGAACTTGGTGTGTGTGTGTGGGGGGGAATAATTAACAATAGAGCCACTTTCATTGACATTATGTACATATGTGAGAATAACAATGACAATACCAATATCATGTATGGGGAAGGGGAGAGAGTGTGGAGAGAGCCAGAGGGAGGCCCACCAAGTATTGTGTGTATGTATGTCACTATCACTCAATTATATTATGATGCAAGGCTACAATAAAGACTACCTTGTGATTAGTGTTAGACTTGGGGCCATCTGACCTCCATAGAGGTAAGGAGGCTAGAAATTGAGTTCAATCAAACAACTTCATCAATTGTGTCTACATAATGAAGTCCCAATAAAAAAAATTTGAGCTTGGGAGTTCAGTAGAGCTTCCTGGTTGGTGAAGACTTAGAAGAGCTGGGAAAGTAATGTATCCCGATTCCATAGAGAGAGTGCATAGAAGCTCTGCATCCGGGACCCTCCTAGACCTTGTCCCATGAGTAGTGTTCTTCTGAGTTGTGTGAGTTGTTCTAGTAGATTATTAAACCTAAGGGAGTCAAAAGAACCTCCAAATTTATAGCCAGTTGATCAGATGTACAGGTTACCCGAGGAAACCTAAAATTGTGGCTGGTATCTGAAATAAGGGCACTTTAATGGAGGACTAAACCCTTAATATTGGGTTCTGATGCTAACTCTTGTGGTGGTTAACAAAAAAATTGTATTACAACACAACTATTTAGTGTTACATCAGGTGGGTTTTTTTTTATCAAATTATGAGGAGATAGACTGGCAGGGGGAGAAATAGAGTTTCCCAAGCAGAGGGAATTTAAAAAGTCAAAGATCTTGATTGGGGAGTTTTCCTGGAGTGTTTCAGTAACAGCAGCAAAGTCATTGTGGTTGAAGAGGTCTGAGGAAAGTTGACAAGCAGTACAGGAAATCATAGAGGGAGGGGGCATCTGTGCATTTTGGACTTTGTGAGCCATTATAGGATTTTGTCCTTTACTTCAAGTGAGAAACAGTGTAACCTGACTTGAATATAAAAAACTGTCTTTTGTTTTGTTTTTGGTAAAGGCAGACATAGAGGTATCTTTTTTCTCTTTCTCCTTTCTTTTTCTTTCTTTCCCTTTCTTTCTTCATATATAGGCATATAGATATCTATTAGGATTCTATTGCAATACAGGACAAACAGTAGCAAAGACTTGGCCAAAATTTACTTGATGTGGTAAAAGGAGCTTAAATTCCAGATAAATTTTAAAGGTAGAGGGGGAAAAAAGAGGATTTTCTGATGGACTGAACACTGAGTGGAGTTAAGGGGGAAGAATCTGTCTTTGCATTTTCTAAGTAAGGATTTGTTGGGGCTGAGTGGTTAGGGTTTCATCTTTCAGAAAGGACCTGGGAGATGTAGATACCACTCAGGTCACCTGTATCACCAGCCTGGGTCATGCAGGCATTTGAGTGGCAGTCCTTAGATTGACACTTATAACATGAATCCTTTTTTTAATTCATATGATCCAAATTTAACAATACAAATATATAATTGTCTCCCACTCTAAAAAATTATGTATACATGTATGGAGTTATTTAAATACTCAGAGATATCCTCCCCTGGGGATATATTATCTAATTTTACTTCAAAATTATTAATTTAAAAAATAGTATCATTTTATTATTATATTCAGTTCTGTATTTCAGTCAAAATGCTACTATGAAAACAAGTGCATATTAAAAATAATTATTTCATTATAAACATGTATTTTGTAATTACTTGGTGACATTTAATATCCTCAATGTATATTTTAGAAAAAATATTTTTCCTGAAACTTCATATTAATATATAATATGTACAAAATATTTTAATAAATTCTCAATGAAAATTTGAAGAATTCCTAGATCATATATACTACTTTAGTTTTTTAATTTTTATCATACGAAGCTGCTCACTCTGAGCTCTTTTATTATTTTAATGGTAAAATACAGAAATTTATTTGATAAAATATCCTGATATATTTCATATCCAGAGCTCATACATGGATAATTGTTTCAATAGATTTTTATGTGACCCTTAATTTTGGATTTACCATAAGTAGGGTCCTGATAAAGATTGTGTCTCCTTGTGTTGTTTTGTGACTGTAATTCAGAATTATCAGCTATATTGGTAAATTCGACTTAAAAGAAAAACTCTTTCCTACTATCCTCCATCCTCCATCCCTATGAACCCACATGAGTACATACATGTACATGTATATACAATCAATAACCAGAGAGGATTCAATAACCAGTCAGTCAAAAATTTTATTCCCACTAGAATATCTCAGTGAAAAACAAAATATGTTAATTCATAATGTCTACTATAATAGTTAAAAGAGTAAGAGCCACTGTAATGTGTTCTAAACCCTATTATTTCTTAATAATTGTACTTATATCTATTCTTTAGGAGTCTTATAGTGATTATGAAGAGCATTATCAAGTAGGGATTAAAAGAATAACAATAATTACAGTAGAAAATTTACATGACTTACAACATGACAAGTTTTCACATAAAATTCTCCTTTCTGACTTTTAATCTGCTCTAATATTGTGTTAATATTACTCAATGTGAATATAATTTTGACATTCTTCTTCACCTTAAATACAAAGAGAATTGCTTCTCTCTTCTTAAAAGGCTCTTAATGTACAGCTCTACACATTTTAGTATCCTTTTCTTTGTGACATGGAATTGAATAATAGATTTGATTTTTTCTTGAAGAAAGCATAGAGGCAAAATAAGAAAAAATATCTTTAAGTGTTTGTTTTATTTACCCTTTTTAAGAAGTAAAAAATTAAAAATTAAACAACGAATTAATTTTCAAAGTAATGACAGTTCAAAATGAAATACATGAAATCAGGAATCAGAATAGGGTCCACACAATACCTAATATGTAGCATTCCTATTGCACTAAAATTTTACAATACAATTAATTACATTAGGTAATAAATGAGAATACTTTAAAACGCTAAAGCGCTACTATAATTAAATCACATGTATATGACTGAATCATATGTATATGATTTAATTATTTGAATCAATATTAATGAATTCTTTTAATACTATAATCCTCTTTGATAATTCCACAGATATGTTATACAATGTTTGGGTAAAGCCACGGTGAAGGTGCTTCGGGGAATCCAAGATGAACAAAATGTCACACTTTCCTACAAGTTATTCACAATCAAATGCAAACATATTACGTACCTACCATTTAAATTAAAAAGTGTTGAATTATTTAAATGATAAGCAAATTACTAAGTTCTAAATAGAAAAAGAATATAGATTATTAATTCAGAATATAGTATCAGTGAAGGTTTCATGGAGAAGGTAAGTTATAATGTGTGATATTATAAATGTCTTTACTACAGCGTCGAAGAGTTGTGAGAGGCAAATGTAGGAACTTTGTTTTAGGCACATGTGGCTACTAAGGTGAAGATGTTGAATAATATTATCATATTATAAAGAATTTGGATTTTATCTTACTTGAAAGCTAGCAGATTAGTTTTCAACATTTTCAAGAATGGTGAAAGAAGACAGAAGATTTCTGAATGAAAGATAAAATATAAAATACTATGGTATTCATGGCACAGCAGGAAGCCCATGCTTCACGTTCTCATTGGTTTCCTTCCTCCTCAAAGGCTCATGGGAGTAATGTAGAGTAGTGCAGGTCCACGCTGAACCTGTAAAGAGCCTGTATCACCCTGAGTTTAGGAAACTCCCCATCTGTTCAGCCTTGCCTCAGAGGAAGACATTATTTTTAATATCTTAGATAGTAAACAAATCTGCCCTTTCCTCAGAGGGAGACACTTCTCTATCATTCTAGAATGTTTGCTGTACAAATATCTTTGAATATATATATAGTCCAGAATAAAAGACGAAAGCTACAACAAGATGTACAGAAATATGGATGAGAAATGGAGTGAAAGGCACCCCGTTTTAGAAGGGACCCCTTGCTCTAGCCACGGGACCCGGCGCCGACCCAGGAACTCTCAGGACTACATCTTGCTGCAATCGCACGAGGTTTTATTGAACCAGTATACTGGGGCCGAGCTCGTATCTCACG
>PVJS01024504.1:0-28620 GCA_004027185.1 Glis glis
GGGGCGTTCTACCTCCGCGCTACACCCCCGGCCCTATTTTTTATACTTTATTTTGAAACCAGGTCTCAAGAAGTTGCGGAGGGCCTCACTAAGTAGAGAGAGAGACAGTGAGAAAGAGAGAGAGAGAGAGAGAGAGAGCTGAAAACCGGTCTCCACCTCCCAAAGTACTGGGATTACAAGCGTGCACCACCACACCTGGCTATAACTTTTTTTTTATTAACAGGCAATCGACTTGGCTGAGCTCAATTTCCAAATACTGAATCTATTGCAGTGAGAAGAAGTTCAAATCTTTATTCAGTCCTTCTTATTTCAGCTGGGCTGTTTGAAGTCTACTTTGCACATTTACTGTTCGGGTCATCCAGCTATTTGGATAGAATATGTATGCAGATATTAGCACTGTGTTTTTGTGGCTCTTGATTTTCAAGATCTCTTCCTCACTTTGTAGATACTGCCATTGCCACCCAATTTCTGTCCTCTTTTTCTTCAAGATAGTAAGACAGGAAGGTCTGTTAGAGTTTTAGAGTTTCCCTTGACTAGGGCTTCCCTCGGAGTGAAAACAAAAGTAAAAACAAAAAGCCAAACAAAATAAAACACAAAAACAGAGAATTCACCCATTTCTAAGCTCTTTGTCCCTCTAGTTTCTGCCTGTTTGGAGCTGTGTTCTAGTGCTTTAGGATGGTTGTTTCATTCATATTTTTCCCTTTTCCTAGAATTTATAGTTGTTATTTGCAAAACACTTGTTCTGATAGGAGGTACTCCTCCATTACTGGAAACTAGATGAAAGTGTTAAAATTATCCTAGAGATTTTTAACTACCTCAAGAACAGTGGGGAAGCTGGGAGCGGTTGTATACACTTGTAATCTCAGTACTTGGGAAGCTGAGACAGGAGGATCACAGGTTCCAGGTCAGCCTCAGCAACTTAGCAAGACTCTGTTTCAGGGTGGGGGTGTAGCTCAGTAGTAGAACATTCCTGGGTTCAATCCTCAGTACCACCACACACACACACACACACACACACACACACACACACACACACATGGGAAGTCTCTATTGTATCCCCTAATTGTCTCAGCAATATTGAACCTGGGTCAACCCTTGAATAAACAAAGCAAAAACAGAAAAACAAAACTCTAATTCAGATTATGCAGACCACTGTGTATAATAGCTCAGTTGTTCCAGGTGCTTGCAAAGCACACCAGTCAAAAGTCTTGGACAAAGACCAGTACTCAGATTAAGAAGACGAACTGATCAGATCTTCCAGGAATCTGCTTCTATTGTCAACTTTAAATCCATAGATAGACTTAAGGTCAGAAGAATGTCTAGGCATGAACAATGAGACAAGTCTTTCTTGAACTTGAATTTCACCACCTTCAAATATTTATACACTCTCCTACCTAAAGTTGAGAAGATTTTTCCTGTCCAGTCTTCTCTTTTCAAATGTGAATAAGTGAAGTTTCTTGCCTGCGTTGTCAGGTTGGCATACTGCGGGATCCAACATTCCTATTGGGAAGGTCAAATGTAGTCCTTTCATTGTGTTTCCTTTATCCACACTTCCTGGCCACTTCTCTGATCTGGCTCCAGCTCTCTTTATAAGCCATTTGTAATCATGTCCCCATGATTTTGGAAGTCATGGTCAAAAAGCTTGTGTTTGAGTTTTCTGGTCTTCTACACATTTTCCCTTTTCTTGCCAGGAATCACATCTCATCACTGGTTGTTAATAACAAAGAATATAAGATTATATTATATTTATGATTTTATGAAATTAAATATTTTATTTGTTTTAATTTGCAAAAATGTGTGAAATGCAGTCCCACACTTTCACCCCCCCCCCACCCAGTTCTGCATTCTTTCACAGTTCAACAAAACTATTTGAAACAGTGATACAAAGTTTCTGGGACATAAGCCAGCTCTTCAGCCTTCGCTTGTTCATTATATTCTTAGTAATACTTGGAAGTCTCGTTAGTTGAACCAAAAGAAGCATGTGGTCTGATATGAACAAAGCAGATAGAATGTTCTAAAAAATTAATTTCATTTTGCAAAACTCATTTTCACCCTCATGAAATTTTGTTCTATGTTGTAGTTAATACATCGATTCCAAATGTCACAGAAGTAAAGGAGAACATGACGTTAGGATCAACTTTAGTCACTAACCCAAAAGGAGGGTTTCTGGTAAGAAAGCAAAGAGTATTAATATTTCATAGCAACAGAAATGCTATCATTATACATCTTTAAAAATCTGCTATACAAATCTGAGTCTTATATTTTTAATTTTTTTGTTTTTAAAAAGACATGTGGACCCTTATATGCCTATAGATGTGGACATGTGCATTACACAACCGGAATCTGCTCTGACGTGAGTCCCACATTTCAAGTCGTGAACTCGTTTGCCCCTGTACAAGGTACAGATTTTATGCAATGTTCTTGCATGTTTGAAAAATATAAGCAATGAATGAGACATGTATATACAGGAGCATACCAAAAAGCTTCAAATGTTTTGTTAGCTACCAGCATTACCAACTTAGGTAAATGTTTGCTTTGCCAGTATATAACCAAACTTTGCTGCTATTTTTGGAATTCTTATTAGTGTAAACAACCTTTACAGAGTCACGTATAAACTTCACAGCTAAAGCTCTCACATTGCTTGCATTTAAAGGGTGAGATTCTTTGAGGAAAGTAACTTCCCTTGAGATATGCGCAGAATGATTACTGTTATATCAAATTCATATTGAGGAAATTTCCAAATGCAACATTCCTATGATATTTATTAAAATTAATCAGAGATGGGTTTTACTTAATATGAAGCCCAAACCTATTCTAAGTGAATGCAATGTGTATTTCTTATTTCTTTTACTTATCCAAAACTATTTTTCTAATTACAAAAGCAATGTGTTCACTTTGTAGAACATCAGTTCATCCTTTTAAATGAGTTTCTTTCAGCCATGAACACGCTTCATATACCTCTAAAAATAAATTCCAAATTTGCACAATTGCCTCCTTGTATTGCAGAGTGCAGCACTCAGCTGGACATAGTCATAGTTCTGGATGGTTCCAACAGTATTTACCCCTGGGAAAGTGTTACAGCATTTTTAAATGACCTTCTGGAAAAAATGGATATCGGTCCTAAACAGACACAGGTATGTGACTGTTCATATTGTCATTTCCATTGTTCTCAAATTAAAAATGCACAGATTTTTAATAAAAATGTTCTGAAGACAAAAGAATTAATGAAGCTAAAATTAAAGATGAGTTTTGTTTCCCATATCCCCATTTTATTTCTGATGAAAGGAACATTACTTCAGACCATGTTATTTTCTAAACACAAAATACGGAAGCTGTAATTTTCAATGTTCTTGGGAAATATACCCTGTAGATCTCTACAAACTTTTCATTTAATTCTTAGTTATGAAATAAGTGTAGATACCTTTGGTAGTGTCAGAGCAGGGTGTCAAAGTTTGTAGAAACTAGTCTGAAGTGTCAAAGAATGCTTCACATTATAATCTCCTTTCCCACACTATATAAGCAAATTAGTGACTAAAAACAGGATATTGCTTAAAGTCTGTTTTTCTCTATCTTAATAAACTGTTTCCTGAAATAAAATGCAATGCTCCAGGCTGTAGATACAGAAAGTTGACATTTGGAAAATTTGTTGTTGTTTTGTTGCTCTCCCTTTGAGCATATGTTTCTGAACACATCCCCTTATTTCCTCTAAACCAAGTGGAACTTTTCACACAACTCTTTTACTTCAGACTCTGAGTGTGTGTTCAATTAATTAATATTTTGTACTGGGGATTGAACCCACGAACGTTCTACCTCTGAGCTACACCTCTAGCCCTATTTTATTTTTTATTTTGAAACAGGGTCAAAATAAAGTTGCTGAAGTTGGCCTTGAACCTGCAATCCTCCTTGTCTCAGTGTCCCAAGTACTGGGATTATGGGCATGCACCACCATGCCCTGCCCTAATATTTTTAAAACTTATGTGATCATACACCTTAAAATATATAGCAGTCACAGTAGATAACTGGCAAATAAAATGTGAGAGTGAGATCAGTCCCTGGAGGTCAGAAATTAGCACTAGATGCTAGGTGTGGTGGCACATGCCTATAATAACCATCACGTGGGAGGCTGAGACAGAAGAATTACAGGTTCAAGGACAGCTTCAGCAATTTAACAAGGCCCTCAGTAACTTAGAAAGACTCTGTAACAAAATAAAAATAAAATAGGGCTGGGAGTAGGCCAGAGTTAGATTGCCCCTGGGTTTCATCTCTAGTACCACAGAAAATAAATAAATAAATAAATAAATAGGAAGGAAGGAAGAAGGGAGGAGAGAGGGGAGGGAGGGAAGGAGGGAAGGATTAGCACTAGAATGAGAGTCTAAAAGGATAATGCATGGTTTGGGGGTGACAGGAGACTCTAGGATGGTACATGTATGTACAGTCCACTGATCTGACTTTTCCTTTCTAAGACTACTTTGGGAGAAATTTTTAAGGCACTGAAAAAGCGATCTGACTGCATCAGTGTTTGTCACATCCACATTCAAATTGGCACATAACATACACATATACATATACCTATCCATATGAAGACCTCTCTCTCTCTATCTCCCCCATATATATTATGTAATATAATATAATAATGTAATATATAATATACAGCCTCAGCAACTTAGCAAGACCCTAAGCAACTTAGCGAAACCCTGTTTCAAAATAAAAAATAAAAAGGGCTAGGGGTGTAGCTCAAAGGTAGAACACCTGTGGCTTTTATCCCCAGTGCCCCAAAATATGCAATATAATATATAATATTATATACTATATATGTGTGTGTATAATTTGGTAGTTGAAGAGTTCATATTAGAACCGAAATCGCAAAATGAAATACCATTTTGCCATGTTCCAAGGCTGAGGAAGTCTCTGTAGAGACTAGTTGAAGTTTAAGGTTATATATAGCCCATTGGACAATAGAGAACTTACTGAAATCAATGTCAGATCATTAAAAGGAAATGGGCTTTTACATATCACAAAATGTTAATTTTCTTAATGCAACTTCCCATCTGCAGTTGACCTTCTCAAATAAATCACTACAGGTTTGGAGAGGATTTTGTATCTCTTCTTTCCACAAGCATAAGGCAGCCTGCATCCTAAAAGACCCCTCTAGAATTTTAACTTGTTCTTCCTTCTTGCCCATGTTGCCCTTGGATCCTGTTTTTTCCCCTTCTGAAGACCTCTCTCCCTTCCTTCTATCCACTGATCCACTATCCTTTATCGCTTTTGTCAATAAGATTTCATGGAACTGTAAAATCAAGACTGGTAGAAATTTTAAAGGTCATTGAGCCCCAAATGTCAATGTAGGAAGGGTGCATGAGAGGCTAAGTGGCTTGTTCAAGGCCACCTTGCTTGTCCATGACACATCAGAGCGCACACAGATCTGGAATTGCAGTCCTTCTTTTTGTTGTGTATTTTTTGTTTGTTTGTTGTACTGGGGATTGAACCCATGTGCATTTTTAACACTGAGCTATATCTCCAGTTCTTTTGAATTTTTTTCTTTTCTTTCTTTCTTTTGAGACACAGTCTCACCAAGTTGCCCAGGCTGGCCTCAAACATGATCCTCCTGTCTCATCTGGGACTACATACAGGTTTGGGCCATTGAGCCTGGTTCCATGTTTTTGCTTCCTTACAACTCTACTTCTAGACAAGCTTAAGAGCTGGTCCCATCTAACCTCCTAAATAGTAGGTCCCTATCCCTTTCCATTTCGTGACTGTCCCCCTCCTTCCTACGGCATTCCTCAGTGGGATCACTCCCAGCTTCCGGGTGCTCCCCTCCCTACCTGCCATCCCTGAATGAAACAGCACGCTCAATTCTTCCCCTCTCACCACTGTTCCCTGTGGTGTGCTTCTTTCCTTCTTCCTCCTGTCTTTTCCGCTCCATTTTTACCTTCTTATCCAATCCTTTCCTTCCAAACTAGTAATAGTCTTGGAGTATCTTAAAATATTTAATTTTACCTTTTTTTTTTTTGCGGTACCAGGGATTGAACCCAGGGGCGTTCTACCTCCCAGCTACACACCTGGCCCTATTATTTATACTTTATTTTGAAATTGGGTCTCACGAAGTTGCGGAGGGCCTCACTAAGTAGCTGAGGCTGGCCACAAACCAGATCCTCCGGTTTCCGCCTCCCAAGTACTGGGATTAGAAGCGTGTGCCACCGTGCCCAGCCTTAATTTTACCTTTATATTTGCTATTTACCCTAAAAATTATTTGTAGTTATTCATGAAAATCAGTATAGTTGTGACATATTTGATGATGCTTCACAACTCCAGGAGGAAGATCTATGGGGCTATGGGGCTATTTTAGAATAATAATCACTGCTTCAGCAAAATACAGTGCCAGTGACTTAAATTTGGAAAGAAACTGATAACTATTAATTGGTTATATGCACAATCCATTCCACTGCCATTTTATGATTTTTACTCTTAGAATTGTAATTAACATGCTTTAGTAAGGGTCCTGATGTTACCAATCAGTGTGGGGCTCTTCTGCTCAATTTGGGATACAAATCATGAAAAGTCAAAGTATAGCTCCTTTTGATGTTACCAGCTGTAGTGTGTTACAAGCTCATCCAAGGGTCCTTTTGCTCAATCAGAGATCAAAATCATGAAGAGGCAACCAATACATCCAAATGAGGCTTCACTGTGGCTAGTGCTAAAAAGCACAAGGGTTACTCTGCAGGGGTCCCTGAACTGCTGACTGGGAATTCAAGGAACAGGACTTTTATGGACAGTCAGGAGTGGATTGAGATTACACTTCTGTAATCCCAATAATTGAGAGGCTCAGACAGGAGAATCACAGGTTTTAGGCCAGTCTCAGCAATTTAGTAAAACCGTGCTTCAAAATAACAACAACAACAAAAAAAGCGGATATGAGTATAGTTCAAAGGTTGAATACCCCTGGGGTCAATCCCCATTTCCACTCTCACACACTTATATGGACAGAAAGGGTGGGCTTGCACAGATGTACAGTTGGCTGTTGCACATGATCTCAGGATTTCTGCACACATCTTGTCGGTTCTTTGCACAGAGGTTTGCACTTCTGGGTAATCTGTATGCTTTTTGGGTTTGTCCGTGCTCAGCTGTAAACCCCAGGAAGGTTATCCATAGTAAAGTTCAGACCTATTGTATGAATCTAGTCTTGCTAGAAAGCTTGGGGCGTGCCACTAGCTCATGAACCTGGTCAAACCTGGTCATTAGTAGAAAGAATTCTTGGAAAGCTTCTTGCCCTTGGCAGGGAAAGCTTGATGGGGGAATTAAGACCCTCCCTGTTGTCTGTTGCTAAGAAGAGCAACTCTGCCCACCAGAGGAAATTTAACCTGGGCAGGGCAGGAAGGCTTAGAAGAGTTATATATCTTTCTTAGAGGGAACAATGACTGTATTCAGAGGAATGAGGGACTGCCCCTGGAGTCCAGAAGCTACCAGTGAATGGAGGAGAATGACGTTACCCTGACACAGAAGAGTGGAGTCAATTACTTAGTTCTAGGACCCCGTTCCACAGAGAGGAACATGTGTTAACACAACACTGTACACACTGCCATTTGTGGCACCTCCTAACTTTACCCCAAAGAACCTGCCTCCTAAGGAGAGGAACTAACTATATTTCTGCATTTTTATGTGACATTTCGCCTGTATAATTCATTGCCAAGCTTAAACATATTCATTCATTCATTTATTCAGATGTATTTACTGAGGTTGTTCTAAGTACCGGCTCGGTGCTAGGCCTTGGCTAATAGTGGCAAATAAAACAGACAGGACTGCTGCCTTCAAAGCACTTCTGTCCAGTGCAGTGCTTCTCCAAATACGGTTCATGGAATTACTGCTTCTAAGTGCCTTAGGTGTTCAGAATCAGAATCTCTAAGAGTAGGCTATGCTTCCTGCATTTTAAATAAATAGCCATATGATTCTTAAAAAGATTAAATTTTGATAAACAGTATACTAATGCATTATGATTATATTGATGTGTGTGTCCATCTGTGTTTGCCACATACTCTAAATTATAGATAGCTCAAGAACAAAGGCTACCACATTTTCTTACCCTCAACAGGGGCCGGCCCAGCACTTTGCTATAATAATGAACCTTTAATGAGCACTTGTTGAATAAATGTGTATATTATAATAAACACAGTGTTGTATTTGTCTTTGATGTGAATATTTAATGAGGACTTTTTTCTATAATTGGCATTTTTAATATATCTTAAGTATATTAACTTATACTTTAGTCTTTACTGCCTATACTTTATTTTTTCCTAATATTTTTCTATTTTGGCTTTAACTATATCAATGACTAGTTTCACAAATAATTCTCTAAAGGGATTGGAAGGGCATATTAACTAAGCTATTGCATTTGTTAAACAACATTGAGTAGGGTTTGAATTCTAGTAGATTTAAACTCAAGTTTGACATGCCTTCAGTGGATTCAGAAAAGAAATTCATTCATTGAAAATTTGGAAGCCGGGCATGGTGGCGCACGCTTGTAATCCCAGTACTTGGGAGGCAGAGACCGGAGGATCTGGGTTTGCAGCCAGCCTCAGCTACTTAGTGAGGCCTCTGCAACTTCGTGAGACCCGGTTTCAAAATAAAGTATAAAAAATAGGGCCGGGGATGTAGCTTGGAGGTAAAAAGCCCCTGGCTTCAATCCCCAGTACCGCAAAAAAAAAAAGAAAGAAAATTTGGAAATATACTTCCTCTTCCAAGAAATGTGCACTGAAAAACATGCCTATCTTTCATGTGGCCACACAGTAATTCTTTCCAAAAACTGACAATTTGTTTTGACAACTATTTTGTTGCTAATGTAATTTCAGTAATCTTGAGGTTGTTTGTTTGTTTGTTTGCTTGCTTGCTTTAATTAAAACACTGAAGTCTGATCGAAAAATGAGCTTCTGGAATTTTTCCTCCTCATTTATTCTTTCTACCTTTATTCCTGAAAAAAAAGAAACCAAATATAAGAAAAAATTGTGAGAGGGATTTTCCAGAAGTTGCCAAGACAGAAAGCTAATCAGGGTAAAGAACTCTTAGATAACTCACCACATCAAAGCTCTAAAATCATTAGGAATGGAGTTCATGGGGTCTGTGATGAGGATTTCTCTACAGAAAGAACCTATGGAGAATGGCTTCCATGGGATTATGCAGAGATCTTGACATGATAAGAGTTGAGAGACAGTTATCTCGTGCCTGGCTCATGCCCAAAATATCTAAAGGGCACCGCAGCAGCAGCATCTAGCTGCTGATAAGCAAGTCAGAGCAGAGATGCTGCACTGGAATCAGTCTGTATTGCCAGAATTTGTTAGAACCAAAAATGTGTAGGCTTCCTGTGGATCAGCATGCTGGGGGGCACTGAGAGCCAGCATGAGGTCATGTTGGTTCCTGTTCATAGAATCTTCTGGAATTGAGTGGATGCATCTGTAGAGGAAAGCAGAAGATGTCTGTAATTCCTAGAGATTGCAGTCATGCGACGGCATTCACTCAGGGCAAGGATATAGGTAGGCCGTCTCAGTCAAGAAAGTTCTCCAAAGAACCCACAAAAAGTGATAAACACCTACTGGGATTTGATGAACCTTAGGATAGGACCAGTCTAGTAAGAGTTTCTACAAGTCTTAGTTATCTTTTCTACTCTGTCCCTGGAGAGGTCAGAAATTATAGTTAGCAATCTAAGAGAAACAAATGGGAAAACAAAGAAAAAGCCTGTCGTTTCTTTCTCAGCTACAAACGTCTTACCTCCTGTAAACCCTTAGCAGGATCAGGGGCAAAGGTTTAACTTTAAATTAACTTAGATGGATGTTTAGTCTTGTTAATTTTATTGTAATTTAGATAGAACCATATGAAATAGTTGCTTTTTGATCTTTGTTTTTTTTACTGGATAATGTAACACTTTCATGTGGCACAATCTAAATTAAAATACAGTACTTTCTCTTCTTTTTTTTTTTCTTTGCACGCGCGCGCGTGTGTGTGTGTGTGTGTGTGTGTGTGTGTGTGTTTGTGTGTTGTTACTGGGGATTGAACCTAGGGGCATTCTACCTCCAAGCTATACTCCCAGTCCTATTTTATCTTTTATTTTGAAACAGGGTTTCACTAAGTTACTGTGTGCTGGCCTTATGTCTATAATCCTCCAGCAGCCTCCCAAGATCTGGGAAGTACTTTATTTCTTTATTTACTCATTTTTATGGTGCTGGGGATCAAACTCGGGGCCTCACACATGCTATGTTAGTGCTCTACCACCAAGCTACATTCCACAGCCCTATAGTACCCTATTTAAATAGACATCTTAAAACTAAGAATCAGAAAAGTCATAAGACATTTATCTTCCCCCAGGGATAACAGAAGAACTTCACCCTAAGTAAATTTTAAAGGGATGGTGGACCACAAAAAAGAAAGGTTGCATCCTGATTATACCTACTGAAGTTTTGTTTGCTATATTAATTACAATTATACGCTGAAAAATAAAGATTAATGATACTCATAGATTTGTCACTTAGTCATTGCAAGCAATAAAAGGCAGTTTCAAAGATATAATATATTCTGCAAAGTAATTATTACCTTCAAAAAGAAAAAAGGAAAATGGAAAGAAGGAAGGAAAACAAAACTGCTTTTATTAATAGTTCCATGTGACAATTAGCATACATTAGAAAAATGCAACCAAAATGATGGGAACATTTGCCCTAATAGTTACTAGAAATTTCTTTCATTTTTCTGTGTGGCCCCATTAAGACTTTTGCAAACATAGTCAAGGAATTTTTGCCAACCAATCTTTTATCCAAAACATAGTAAAGGCTATAAAATTACCTTTTAAAAAATCACCTATAAAAACAAACCTGAAGCACTCTGAGCTTGCCATAAAAGATATGATGGTGTAAACATTATGGAGGTCTTATTGATCCTCAATATCTAAACATAACATTGCTTTTAATAATAAATGGGAATGATGTAAATATGTCAAATACGAGTGCATTACCTTAAATAAAGCCAGTAAATTGTGAGGGTTGATATAAAAGTGAAATATACTAATGGAACAATGTCTAGATTGTTCACATCAGGAGTGTAGCATAGCATTAAACCAGGCCAAATGAAAGAGAGAAATTAATTAATTTTTAGGAATATTATTTATCTTTCTTTTTACTGCACATTTTATGGCTGTTTCCCTAGAAGCCTTAAATGTGGGGCCTGATTCATTGTCTTTTAAGTCTGAAAAGAAGCCTGGCTGAGCCTTGCAGGGGTCCCCTTGACAGTTGAGCTATAGTTTTTGACTGTGGTGCAATGAAGGAGGTGAATCTTCTCTCTCACTGGCCTCCTGGTCTCTATCCCCCCACCCCCGTCTCCATTCAACATGCTCCTGAATCATCCTTCCAAAGTAAAATTCAGATCATTTCCCTACCTAAAGTTCTCTTGTCACCTGCTGAATAGTATCCAAAATCTGCAGGGTATTTGAAGGCACTGGCAACATATCATTCCTATGATCCAGTTTCCCCAAGTGCCCACCTCACTTCCTGCCCTTCAGCTAGTCACTGGCCCTGCCCTTCCCTGCACACAATGTGTTGTACATGTGTTACTTTCTCTGTCTGGAACACCCTTCTCCCTTCCAGCCCATGTGCTAGATGAACTTCTTGGATTCAGTTCCAATGTCACTTTTCTGTAATTTTCTATGATTATCTCACCCACCCTTCCCAAGAATGCCTTCCCCTCTCCTGTTCCCACGTCATTTGCATAACCTTCACCTATTGGTCTTTTCACTGGGTAGCACAGCTCTTTGTTTTATGGGTGGGCCTCTCCTGGAGGACTGAAAATTCTTTGATGACAGAATTATGCCTTCATTCTTTTATTTATTCTTTTATTTACACTAGCATTTTATGTGTTGCCTAGCATGTAAGAGGCAAGTCATTCAAGTTGGAAACAAATGGATTTCCTGGAATTTCTCATTCCTCCTACATAAAAATAAATTATTATTACCAGACACTGTGGTGCACACCTATAATCCTAGCTACTTGGGGAGGCTGAGGCAGGAGGATCACAAGTTTGAGACCAGCCTGGGAAACCAAGGGATAGCCTCTCTCAAAATAAAGCCAATAAAGAGCTGCAGGTGTAGCTCAGTAGTAGAGTGCTTGCCTAGCATGCACTACAAGGCCTTGGGTTCAATCCCCAGTACCACCAAAATAATAATAGTTATATTTACTAATAAATAATTATTAGTAAATAATATTAATTATTATTATAAGTGTAGTAACCTCTTTCTCTTACTCTGCTTCATGAGGAAGCAGATCCACTGAGCTAGAAGGTACTGATGTCAGGGGACTCCGTTGGTCTCCCTGGACTCCCTTGGGAATCTTTTCATGTGGTTACTTGTCACCCCCTCTCCACCCTCTGGTTTTTCTTTGCATGTGTTCATGCATCTAGCCCCATTCATCCCAGCCCTGACTTCTCCCATAGCCTTTGCCCTTCTGCACAAATACCATGCCTGGAGCTGGCTCTAACTTCTCCCACCCTTGTTTTTTGTGCCTGGCTCACTTTCATTGCATCTTCCATGGAACAAGAGGGCAGCTAAAGACATCTCTTTCCTAGGCCCTATATTTATTATCTATGTACTTTATTTTTGTTTCTGAGAATTCATTTCCCTAGGAAATGATCATCTATCTTTGAATCAGTCCCACTTATGTCCCTCTCCACAGTTACAAAAGGTTAAGTCTGGCTTCAGTTTCAGGCCTAGAAAGGTCTGTGCTGACAGATCGTGACCTGTGTTATCACCGCATTCATGGCCTGACTAATCACATGAGAAGCCTGTTGCAGAGCAGAGCTTTCTTAGCATAGTTTGATAACAGGAAGTATACATTGGCCAGACCCAAAGCCTCAGCTCTTGTCATATTAAGCAATTATGCATCTTATAGAAACATGGAAAACCTCACGGGTTTGCCATGTCATTATTTCCCTAAAGAAGCCCTCAGTTTGATAATGTTAATTGTTGAATGAAAGCCCAGAAACTTAGCTCATGCTAGCCATTAAAATTTAAGCACTGACGTTATAACTCGGACAATAGAAAGTAATCATATAATTCTAAGTGAATGGAATAATTCCATTTCTTTATAACTCTTTAACTCAATATGCTTTATAGCTATTTTAAATTCTCTTTCTTAAACTCCCTGATCATTTAAGATACTCATTAAGATCTTAAATGTGACTGTGTTTCATGACAGAATAATCAGAAAGGCCTCTTCTCTGTGATTTCTAACAGTGTCCTTCCTTTCACACGTTCTTATATTCACTCCTTTCTTCTCTACCCCTAAAAGGAATGTGGCCATTTGAGCAATTAATTCATTTTAAAGCATTTATTTATAAAGTTTCTGATGGATCGAGTATTATGCTAGGTGTCATGGGAAATTAAAAATATCACTAATTTTTTTCCTGATTTCAAAAAAACTTCCCACTTAGAAATGAGGCAAATTTATATATTTAAATAACTACAATGCACAATGATATACATAAATGTAATATTATAAATAAGGCAGAACAAGTAATTGACCCTTACAAGTAGGCAACTCCTGTTGTATGATAATGTTCCCCAAATTATGCTATATAGAGTATTGAGAACATTCCTCACAAAAAATATTCCCCTAAGGAAGGATAAAATGCATCATATCTTTCTTCCAATTAGTAATTCACAATGCATATTTTTATATGAAAGACACTGAAAACACTTACAAAAGATATTGCTAATGGGTTCAAGGAGAGAAGTTGGGAATTGGATTAAGAGTAATCCAATTAAGAGTAATCTCTTTTGCACCATTTGACATCTGTGGCATTTTTATATAAATAGGAGTGAGATAAAGAGAGATGGAGGAGAGGAGTTCTGCTGTAAAGATACATGTTGAACTTTGTTTTCCAAGATTATTTGAGCATAGAATTCTTTTTCAAAATCATGCCTATTAACATAGAAAGGAATGCTAGAACTCCTGGGGGGAAAATTAAGAGGATATTAGTTTTGGGGGTTTATCTGAAAAAGAACTGTAAGTCTTGTATTTGGGTAGAAAATTTGAATAAGTGTTATGGACCTCTTGTTTTTGAAACAAAATCCATAGCCAGTTGTATGCCTGATTTATGATAAAGCCTGAATCGGCTCTTAGGTCTCTTTGGCTTTAGGTTGTCACTAAATACTCATGTCTTTTGTTCCACTTAATCAAGCAGTTTAAACCAAATTTCCCAGGAGGAAAGCATGTCCCTCGCAATCATCTCTGAAAAGGAGCTGTCCTTTCCTCTTGCGACTACTTACCCCCTTGTATTATAAGAATCCATTGTTACTATATTCATCCACTCTTTTGTTAATACCATAGCTATCCTCTTGCTATTCTTCCTTACAGAGTGTGCACATCTAACACAGTTGCTTCTTTTAGCTGCCATCTTATTTATTTCCTCTTAGTAAAAATGCCTGGATTCTTTTTATGGAATTACTTGTTACTAGCTCTCCACTTAACTTCGGTCTTCTGGTTTTTGTACCATTCCAATGTAATTGATTACTTCTGGTCAAATATGGTGATTACTGATAGATTGTTTTTCTTTCTCTTAATTTCTGAAATGGCTTAAACTCATTTAGTTACCATCCTTGACATATTTTCCAGGCTTCATACCACTTTGTTTCTTCCCATAGTATTTTCATAATGTATTATCTGCTCTTTACCTGGCTATCTCGCTCAGGAAGCTGAATCCTCCTTCCGCCAAGAGGCTTTTCAATGTGAGATAGGAATATGCTTATGATTCTTTCTCTTTATGGCCCCCTTGGAATGTATCTTCATCATTTGGCTCATTTTTTATCATTAATTCTCATACTTGTTCAATTCTGCCACATATAGACACATTATGCTTCTATGAATCTATTTCACCGACCTTAAATTACAAGCTAAGCTGGGACTGAAACTATTTCTTTCAAACTGGGTCTCACCAATACCCCACATAGCATTACAAGTGGGGTTTTTTGTGTGTGATTTGACCCTTTCCCTGTAAAGAAAATTAACAAATGGTACCCTTTCCTGGGGAAGACTCACAGCAGGCCTTATTCTGTCTGGTTTCCAAGGAAACAAGCAGCCAGTTATCAGCGAGGGACCGACACTGGATGTGGTTTCCCTGAGATTTGAGTTTCGGCTCCCACTCTTTTTATTTCCCACACTTCTTTCTAGCTCTCCTTTTCTGGTTATCATTCTTTCCCTGCTATCTCAGCTTTCCACTTGCTTATGTGAAGTGGTACAGTCATCTGGTAGGAATGTATGAGGGTCAGCTGTGAGCAAAGCGAAGCAGTAGTAAGGGACAAAAGAAAACCATCAGCCGTGACATGGTCCATGATCTTCACCCCTGTCTGCCCCCATGGAACTTCCAATGCAGCAGGGGAGATAAAGCGTGCACACAGAGCAGTTGAGAAGAATGCGGCGCTCATGGACAAGTCCACTTCAGAGTTCCGAGAAGGGGAAGGGCAGTGTGGGCTATGCTGGCAGGGAGGTGGGGAAAACTTTGAGAAGAAAGTGGAACTTGAATGGAAGCTTACAGAATGGGTAGAATTTAGCTGGGTTGGGGGGAACAAGGAAAAGCATTTGATAGGAGTGGAATTAATACTGGGGAGTACTGAAGATGAGGGTGAATAGAGAAAGTAAGACAAGCCTGTTGACAGTCAAAGGGAGAAAAGCTAGATTTCAACATTTTTTTTCAAGGAGCCTAGTCTTTCATGAAGTAGCTTGAAGTTTTGTCTGTTTTCTTTTTAAATTGGAATAAAATGTCCTCTTTTAAAGTATGTTTTGAAGTCATCAATGTAGGCAATGGGAAGTTTTTGGAGGCTTTGAGCAGGGAAGTGATATGGTAAATACAGAATTGCATAGATGGACAGTTGAAATGGAAGGCAGATGGATCAGCAGTGGGGAGACCATCAACTCTGGTCCAGCTGCAAGGCAGTGATGTCTGGCCTGGGATGAAGGATGAAGGAATATAGATGATAACTGCATCTGGTATGGTTCTCCAGGAACAAACTCAGAGGAGGGTTGACACAACAGTGATTTATTAAAGAAGCACTTCCAGGAGAAATAGAAAGGAATTCAAGGAAGCAAAACTGAGAGGCAACAGAGGACAAGCGTGGGTATGAGTTTAGGTGCAGTCCCGGCCTCAGCCCAATCTGAAAGGGGCTGAAAGAGTCAAGGGACTGTCTTCTCAATCCCAGCACTCAGGCATTGCCTGTGGAGAGGTGAGAGTTGGGAAGGGAGAAAACTCCTTGGAAATTCCGGATCTTCCTTCCTTTCTTTTTCTTTCTTTCTTTCTTTCTTTCTTTCTTTCTTTCTTTCTTTCTTTCTTTCTTTCCTTCCTTCCTTCCTTCCTTCCTTCCTTCCTTCCTTCCTTCTTTCTTTCTTTCTTTCTTTCTCTCTCTCTCTCTTTCTTTCTCTTTCTCTCTCTCTCTTTCTCTCTCTCTCTCTCTCTCTCTCTCTCTCTCTGTCTGTCTCCCCTCCCCCTCTCTCTCCCCCCCTTTCCTTCTTTCTTTCTTTTTTTCTTGGTACTGGGGATTGAACCCAGGGGGATTCTACCTTAGAGCTATACCCCCAGCCTCTTTTATCTATTTATTTTTTATTTTGAAATAGGGATTTCAGGCGTGTGTCACCATGCCCTGCTCAACACTTTACGTTTACAACCTGCTTCACCTATCTCATAGAACCTGCTATCAACCTTTGAGGCAAAGCAGTTTAGGAGTCCCAGGGCAGTCAGCTGAAGAGTCTTGAGTAGAGTAATTAGAAGCCAAGTTTATAGAAGAGATGAGGGAACCATTAGATTTGCATTTTCTTGTATCTTAACATTTATGAGGAATACGCTTACAGAAGTGAGGCACATGTCAAGGAGAAAGATGGATAATAGACGGTAGATGGAGATGAAAAATATAAAGGCCATGACTCTGATACAACAAGTTTTCAAATTTTTTACTGTTCTCGGTGTGAACATAATTTGTCCAGATAATCCAATAGTTCATAGTGGGTTCTATAAGATATATGAAGTGTGCTGTAAATATAAACTCTTGAGTTGGGGGTGGTGGTGGATGCCTATAATCCCAGTACTTGGGAGGCTGAGACAGGAGGATTGCAGGTTCCAGCCAGCCTAATCAAAATAAAAAATAAAAAGGCCAGGCGTGGTGGCGCACGCTTGTAATCCCAGTACTATGGGAGGCGGAGACCGGAGGATCCGGGTTCGCAGCCAGCCTCAGCTCTCTCTCTCTCTCCCTGTCTCTCTCTCTCTCTCTCTCTCTCTCTCTACTTAGTGAGGCCCTCAGCAACTTCGTGAGACCCGGTTTCAAAATAAAGTATAAAAAATAGGGCCGGGGGTGTAGCGCAGAGGTAGAACGCCCCTGGGTTCAATCCCCCGGTACCGCAAAAAAAAAAAAGTAAAAAATAAAAAGGGCTGAGGGTGTGACTTGAAGGAAGAATGACTCTGGGTTCAAATCCCCAGTACCAAAAAGAAAAAAGAAAAAATGTAAAGCATTACCACACATCTTGTAGAAAGCAGCCTTGTTTGGTTGGCACAACTTCCACCTCCTCTCCTCATGCTTTCATGTGTGTCTAAGTGAGCAAAAGAGTGTTGCTCTCTTTAATAGCTTAGGACAAGAATTGGATTGGAATCAACAAAGGGTAAAAAAATAAACTCAATAGTAGACAGTAGTAGGACCATTGGGTGGTGCTCATGTGCGACCCCATTTGAGACTCATGGTCATAATTTTAAAGAGAGGCCAGTTGAAATATTGAGTGGCTTTTGTGTTGTGACCTTCAGCATCACAAGACCCCAAGCAGAAAAGACAGATGGATTTAACCAGAGTTAGATGTCAACCAAGTAGGTTAATGGAAGGTAAAAAGGTTAAAGAAATTAATTGTTTGCAAGTAAATGATTGTAGTGATTGGAGCATGGAATCTGGGCTAAGTACCAAAACAATGATAGGATTAATGAAATTATTGGGAGTATTGAGGTCTTGATGTGGTCAAGAAATTGATGAACTAGGCACACTAGGTAAATAAGCTGAAGTTAATGGTTACAGAGGAGAAACTCAAAACTGACACTGAGGGGCTGCAGCTCTTCTGGATGAGAAAGTCAAGGATAGGACCATGGGAGGGGGTGGCATGGGTGTGCTAGAGGAAAAGAGAACTGAAGCTGAGGAGGTCAAAGAAATGAGAGATGAGGTGTTCAGTAGATCCTCCAAGTAGACGCTTAAACTTCCAAGAATAATGACAGGAGTAGAAGTGAAAATTTTCAAAGTTCTTTAGCCTCCTACTTTGTAGACTCTGTAAAAGATGTCGTGAATGGATGAGCAATTAACTTCCACAGCAGTATTTATTCACCTAGCTACTGAGAACCAGGCATAATGATTATCTTGGTAACAAAATCATTTCACTTTTATTTACCCTGAACATTTATATGCACAATGACAATGTGAAACCTACATGAATTTCTCTTAATAATTACCCAAAGCCGGGCATCGTGGCACATGCTTGTAATCCCAGTACTTTGGGAGGTGGAGACCTGAGAATCTGGGTTCGCGGCCAGCCTCAGCTCTCTCTCTCTCTCTCTCTCTCTCTCTCTCTCTACCTAGTGAGGCCCTCTGCAACTTCGTGAGACCTGGTTTCAAAATAAAGTATAAAAAAATAGGGCCGGGGGCGTAGCGCGGAGGTAGAACACCCCTGCGTTCAATCCCCGGTACCACAAAAAAAAAAAAAAATTAGCCAGCTTCTTCCAGGATTACTAATCAAAAGCCATAGATCATTGGAGAAAAGAGTTTTAAATCTATGCAAAGGGCAATAAAAATATCTATCTCATTTCATCATAGGTCAAGGAAATAGCCATAATGGGAGTCATGGGTGTGCCCTCATCTATTTTTTAAATGTTTTGTGTAATTACTTGGTTGTATCCTACCTTGTTCCCAGAGGTATTTCTGGACCTCTTTGTTCCAAAAACACATGGTCTTGGGACAGATGGTGAAGGATGTTGTGTGAAAGATATATTCATAGAAGAGCAGGGCTAACCTAAACAGAGTGAGCAGATTCCATGTTCATTCACTTTACAATTTGCACTTCACCTTACACTTACACATATTTTCTAGTTCTTTCCATTTATCTTATACACAACTAAGCAACTTTACAGGAAAATTCCTATGTTCTGTTTCTTTTTTAAATATTATATATTTTTGTGTTTTATCATGCACCCTAATGTAACTTTGCATCTCCTTTGATTTGTAAAAGGTAGCAGGGTGAGGTGACTAAAGGATAGAGGGTTTTAAGGAGGCACATTTTTGTTGAAAAGGAGTAAAAAATGATTGAAAAAACTCTGAGATAAGCAAAATCTTAGACTCGACACTCTCTACACCTTCACTATGGGGACTGAGTTTTTTAAACTGAGTTTCCTCATTTATGAAATGTGATAATTCTGGTACTGTAATTTGAATAAATCAGAGAAGAAAGTAAAACAAAAATGCATTAACATACAGCGCAGTATTCTTATTTAAGCCTACCAAAACCATTCAATAAAATTGTTGAATAGATAAATCCTTTAAGAAGTTTAAAAACAGCACTTTTAGCACTTTTAGTGGTGGCTCACGCTTGTAATCCCAGTACTTTGGGAGGTGGAGACCGGAGGATCCGGGTTCGCAGCCAGCCTCAGCTGTCTCTATCCCTCTCTCGCCCTGTCTCTCTCTCTCTCTCTCTCTCTTTACTTAGTGAGGCCCTCCGCAACTTCATGAGACCCGGTTTCAAAATAAAGTATAAAAAAAATAGGGCCGGGGGTATAGCGCGGAGGTAGAATGCCCCTGTGTTCAATCCCCAGTACCGCAAAAAAAAAAAAAAACAGCACTTTTATTTTTCTTCCTTGGACTATTAATATCCAGAGAATGGTCATGATTTTTGGTATTAAAGTACATGGATTTGTGTACCAATGGATTTTTAAGTCCATCTAAAACACTGAAATGTATTACATCTTACCTACATGTTTAAACTCAAGAAATTGAACACGGAATTTTGCTAGATGTATAAACTCACAGTGACTTGGTATTTCAGGTTGGAATTGTACAGTATGGAGAAGAAGTTACTCATGAGTTCAACCTCAATAAATATTCATCAACAGAAGATGTACTCGTTGCAGCAAAAAAAATAATCCAGAGAGGTGGCCGCCAAACTATGACAGCCCTCGGAATAGACACAGCAAGGTATATGGATAAAAAAACCAATGTAAAAGACTATGTAAAATAACTCCTCACAGTTTTCCCTTTGAAGAGTTAACTGAACATTTACCTTGGCAATATTTAATTAATAATAATTAATCAGTTTGGAAGATTAGCTACTGGAGAATCAAGTTTTTCTATAATGTAATCTCACCAGTCTTCTTATCTTTTCCTGTTATTACAAGGGTTTAATTGATGGAGAAATCCAGGCATGGTGGCGCATGCTTGTAATCCTAGTACTTTGGAGGCTAAGACAGGAGGATGACAGGTTTGAAGTTAGCCTCAGCAACTTAACAAGACCTGAGACCCTGGTTAAAAATAAAAAATAAAAATGACTGGTGGTATAGCTCAGAGGTAGAATGCCCCTGAGTTCAATCCCCAGTACAAAAAAAAAAAAAAAAAAGAGATGAGAAGCAAGAACATGTACTAAGACTTAATATTAGATAATGTTTTTCATTTGTTTTTTTGTTTTGTTTTCAGCTTCTAGGAGTCTCCATATAAAAACATGGATTAAAATACAATCTACTTCTTCTCCATATATATTTATATTCTAGTATTTCCATAGTTTTAGTACTTGAATTAGGAATATTGAAACTCTCTGATAAGAACTTTTAAGAAGCCAAACTAAATATCATCTTATTTGGAATCATTTTCAGTGCCACATTTGAAAAACATGAAAAGAGCTTCTTCATTTGTAATGCTTGTTTCTTTCCTTATGTTCACTAAACTCTAGTTCACATCCCTTTCTTCCTTTTTGTGGATTTCTTTATGGAGAACACATATTCCACTCTATGGTTAAATTTTGTTGTATAAGAACCCACAAATTATCTTTCTATTACAAATGTATATTTTATTTCCTGTATTTTCTCTAATATCCTTCAGTTCTTATCTCTTGTTATTGTTCCCCTTGTTATCACCAAACCTAGCAAGCTTCTAAACAAAAGCCAAACAATGCTCAACTCACAAGAAATCAAATGAGTAGTCTGACTCACTTTAAGAATCCTTCTGTTAAGTGTCTTCAACCTCTGGGCTTTCATCTAATTTCAAAGAGCTCATTGGCCATGATCTCATTTCATTTGCCTGCCAGAATCAGTGTAACGAGTTTAAAGTGGTTAATATGGGCACTACCAAGAATGGGTTGGGTATTCCAATATTTAAAATTTCACGTGCAGTTTTAGACTCATAAATGTTAGAAAAGCATATGGATTTAGTTATATGGGACCCAGGAGAAAATAACCACAAACAGATGGAATAATTGTACATTTACCTACCCGTGGGATAGCCAACTTGCACGCAGAGAGTGCACGTGTGTAGGTGTGCTGAGTGTACCCTCTTCAATAATGGACTAAATGTGACCGCACATCTAAGGTTAATCAACGTGTCCATGGGAAGCTCTGAGCCTGTAAAGAGTTGTGCATTTTCCAAAGGCAACCACTTGAGAATGAATATTCATCTTTGAAAACTAACTGAAGAAATATTCTGGCTGCCTTTGTTCCTGCATAAATACCACTTTAGACACCATGTCCTGGTATGGTTTTTGCCTACATGTTTCACAGAGAGTTTAGCTGTAGGACACAGAATTTATTGAATTCTGAATATACACAAAAAGTCTGTAGTGATATTAAGTACTATTTTTCTCAAATATTGGATTTTCATGTTCAAAGGTATTTTTATTATTTTGTATTTCTTTCAGGCAGGACCAGTTGCAAACAACATTTTTGATTTCTTAAAATCTATTACCTCCATTTTCAATGATTCTCAACTCAAAATACAGTTTTATTTTTCCTTCTTCCTATTCCAAATTTTCAATCCTGATAATAGACTTACAACATTTAAACATAAGACCTGGATTCTCCTGTCCCAAAGAAAGGGATCTTTGTGGGATATTTTCAAAAGCACTCAGAGAGTAAATGCTTAATTCCAAGAAAGGACATTGGATACTGGTATTTGGGAAACAAGAACAATTTATTAAGGAATATATTTGAAACAGAAAGGGTATGTTCAAGAGTTCTGCCAGTGGCCACTCTTCTATTACATAAAGCCAGCCCTGGCTTCAGAGCAACCAGATTTTCTTTAAGAAAGGTCTTTTAATCATCTCCTTCAAAGGATTTTCATTCAGTTCAGTTATGACCTTGACCTTTAAGAAAATTAGCAGGTTTTGGCAATCCTCTTAGGAATTAGGATTCATGAAGGGTTGAATCTCATACGATATCCATATCCAAACTTCTTTTAAAGCCTAGTTTTTAGCATCTGTTTTGACCTTTGCTCATGCATTTAAAGAAGTCAGAAAATCTATTTGTATAGTATGTTAAAAAAATTATTTGTACACTTGTTAAAGATGATGAGGAAGCCTCGATTCAAGAAGAATGACTGCAATGGGGTTTTGCAGTAGGGGAGAGAGATTGGGCTCAGGTTTAAATATAAGGACCAGTGGAAATTTATAGCTGTGGAACAGAATGGGGAGTCAGTGGATGGAAAATTACTAAAAGGAAATATCAAGGCTCCAGTGATTCTTACTAGACTGACTCAACACGATTCTTGCTAAAGACAGGTGGATAGTAGAAAAAACTCTTCCTATACTCTCCACACTCGATGCTTCATTTCTAACACCAGATATATGGGTTCTTTCCCACACTGACCGATTCTCTGACACAAGTCTCAATTCCACTCAATTCTGAACTCAACCAGAGTTAGTGTAGACACCTTATAAGTTAAGGGCTTAGTCCCATAAGAATGCCTCCCACTTCAGGTACCAATTATCATCAGTAGATTTCCAGGTGACCCACAAGTTCTTTCCAACTTGGCTACAAATCAGAGGTTCCCATGACCCAATTTTGGGCGGGATGATTTGCTAGCATAGCTCACAGAATACAGGAAAGCACTTTACCTACTATCATCCACTACTATAAAATGATACAACTCAGGAACAGCCAAATGCAAGAGATGCATAGGGCAATGTACAGGAAAGGGTGTGGGGCTCGCACGCTCTCTCTGGGTGCACCCCTTTCCACGTGTTCAGCAACCTGGGAGCTCTCTGAACCCCATAGTTCAAGGATTTTTACAAAGGCTTCATCATGCAGGCATGATAGGTCATTAACTCAGTCTTTAGCCCCTCTCTGCTTCCTGGAGAGCAGGAGCTGGACCTGTAAGTTCCAAGCTTCTAATGGTATCTAGATCCTTCTGGTGACCAGCCCCCATCTAGCTGCTCACCAAAAGTCACCTCATTAGAACAAAAGACACTTCTATCACCCAGGAAAGTCCAAGGGATTTGAACTATGTCTTAGAAACCAGGGGCAGAAACCAAATATATATTTCTGATTTGTTAAAAAAAAACTTTAGACAAATTAAGTTTAACAGAGTTTATTTAAGCAATGAATGACTCACCAGGTGTGGTGGTGCACACCTGTAATCCCAGTACTTGGGAGGCTGAAACAGGAGGATCACAGATTCAAGGGCAGTCTCAGCATTTTAGAAAGACCCTCATCAACTTAGCAAGACCCTGTTTCAAAATTTAACTTTTTTTTTGGAAGAGGGTCTTGAGAGGTAGAATACCCCTGGGTTCAATCCCCAGTACCAAAAAAAAAAAAAAAAAGAATGAGGCAGCACTAGAGCCAGAAGAGGGTCAGACAGTTCTTCTTTGGCAGCTCAGCTAAAACTGCATTAAGCAAGCAGGCCCAGGACAAGTGCCAAGGCCAGAGCCTAGTCTAGAGGAGGGCTCAGTGGAGCTTGACTCAGTTTGGTCAAGTACAGAGTCTTTGTCAAGTAAGGTATACAGGGTAGAGATATACAGTATCTCCATTTTCTTTCTTCTGAGAATTCTAAGAAAAATAGAAAGTTTTAAAAATAGTGGAACAAAATCCTATATATCACACACCATTGACAACTGTCACCATCTTGTCACGTTTTCTTTGTCTTTCTTTTATTGGTACATTGTAATTATACATAATTGCCACAGTATCCATTGTGTGCCCCCCCCTTGGCTTCCACCCCTCTCCCCCCATAGATAGTCTTTACATCCATACAAGTAACTTCATGTGTGAACAAAAGGTTATTTGAATAGTTACCATCATCAGATCTCCGCTTCCTCCTTCCCCTCCCCCTCTCTCTGGATCTCCCCCTCCCATTCCACTCATGTCTCCCCTCATTTATCTGAGGTCTTCTTTATTTCCCAGTTTCTCTCTAGTTTCCACATATGAGTGAAAACATATGGCCTTCCACTTTCTGTGACTGGCTAATTTTACTAAGCATAATATTCTCAGGTTCTATCCATTTTCCTGCAAATGACATTTCCTGCAAATGGCATTATTTTTTATAGCTGAGCAGAATTCCATTGTGTGTATATATCGTAATTTCATAATCCATTCATCTGTTGATGGGCACCTAGGCTGGTTCCATAGTTTGGCCATCATGAATTGAGCTTCTATAAACATGGAAATGCATGGGTCACTATAGAGTGATCTGATTTCAATGCTTTCGGGAAGATCCCCAAGAATGGTATGGCTTCGCCAGCTACCCCTCTGATAGAAGATTTATATCTAGACTATATAAAGAGCTTAAAAAACTCAGTACTAACAAAAAGAACCCAATTAAAAATGGTCAATGGATCTGAACAGACACTGCTCAAGAGAAGAAATGCGAAGGGCCAACAAAGATATGAAAAATGTTCAACATCATCAGCAGTCAGAGAAATGCACATCAAAACAACACTGAAATTCCATTGAACCCCAGTTACAATGGTGATCATCAAGAATAAAAACAATAATAAATGCTGGCGAGGATGTAGTGAAATAGGAACTCTTATACAATGCTTTAAGTCTTTTTAGAGGAAAAAACTATCACAGATAAAAATCACTTTGCCCGTATCACAAGGATCCTTGCCTGTGCTCCAAGATACCTGCTATCATGCATTTACTATGGATCTCTGGCACAACTCACAGGAATGATTCAAACCATTTGGAATGTTAGTTTAAGAGAGATGTTTCTTTGGCATCTCCCTGAGCTGTTTGTCCTTCTGGCCAGAGAAAAATATTTAAAGGGACCATTCAGTACAATGATGGCTGCACTTTATGCCAAAATCTTAAAAAAGTATTATACAAAATC
Organism: Glis glis; assembly: GCA_004027185.1. Classification (NCBI taxonomy): domain Eukaryota; kingdom Metazoa; phylum Chordata; class Mammalia; order Rodentia; family Gliridae; genus Glis; species Glis glis. The sequence continues at coordinate 25,340 of PVJS01024504.1, forward strand.
CTTTCATTGTTTCAGTCTTAATTAAAATGTATCCTTCTCTTTGGAGACTCCAAAAAGGACCATGAGTTAAAAAACAGGAAGTAATAGACAGGGGGTAAAATGTGTGTGTGTGTGTGTGTGTGTGTGTGTGTAGGATATGTAAAACAAATAAAACTTGTCCATTTCCCCTGTCTTCTCTTTCCATAAATCCTTGCTGAATTAAATTAAAATTCCTTCCTTTGCAGCTATATTATAGAATTTTTTCTTTCTCTCTGTTCCAGCTCCTCTCACTACACCTTTAGCAGTCTATATTCAGAAACCTAGTTCAGACTCACCCTCTCCTTGCCTCTCTAGGCCTGCCAGCCACTGCCTGACAGAGCACCCCATCTGCAGTCTCTCATTCCTATGTCTCACTCACCCCTAGACCAGAACACTCTCCAGCACTCAGCCCCGCAAATATTCAGTCCTCTCTCATCTCCCCTCCTCAGAGCAGAGACTTTCCAAGCTGTTGTGTGCATGTCAGAGCAGGTGTGGGGGAAATGAGGTCTCAAGTAAAGGCGTCAGCCAGAAGCAGGAGAAAAAGGGCCTGCCACACCAGGGAAAGAGTGTTTACAGAGAAAGGAGCGACTGGGAGACTGTTTACAGACTCCACCTTCTCCGAACCTGCAGCATGTTCCAGTCACACTCGCCCTTTGAAGTTTGCAAAGAAGAAAACACTGCTGCCTTGTGTATGTGGCCTGTGTGGTGATTAGCAAAATGGTGACCGCCCCATCATCTGGAACACATCTAAACTATTACAAATAAGGATCATCACGCCTCTTGGCTTGAACAATGGGCATGTGTGTTGATTTTGGAGGGAAGCACCAGGCTACCTGGAGCTGCTGGTGTTTCTGTTTGGTTATTCGCTCTGTCTGACCTTGGTGTTTGATCAGCCTCCTTTTTGTCTCTGCTCACTTCAGGAAGGAGGCATTCACGGAAGCCCGGGGTGCCCGAAGGGGAGTGAAGAAAGTCATGGTCATCGTGACTGATGGAGAGTCGCATGACAACCATCAACTGAGTAAGGTCATCCAAGACTGTGAAGATGAAAACATCCAGCGATTTTCCATAGCTGTAAGTACATTTTTAGAGATGCTTTTCAAACTCCTATGTGAATAAAAGAACTGTGTGCACAATGTAGGAATTTTAAGAAAAAAAAAAAGATTGGAAAGGTAAACTATGGGGACAGGGTTGGGTCTTGCTTCCTTCTGTACCTTCAGTGCCCCGCACAGTGCCAGGCCAGACAAACTCCCAACAAAGGATCACTGAAAGAAAGGAAGAAAGAAATATGGAAAGATGAAAGGAGGAAGAATAAAGAAAAATATGACAAGAAGGAAGGGAAAAGAGGGACAGAACTAGGGAGGAAAAGGAGGAAAGGAGAGGAGGAGGGTAGAAAAATAGATGTAGGGAAGAAGAGAGGAAAAAAGAAAAGACAGGAAAGATGGAGGGATAAAGGGAATGAAGGGACAGGAAGGAAGGAAAGAAAGAAGGAATAAAGGAAGGAAGGGAGTAAAGAGAGAAGGAAGGCCACCAAGGATGTACTACGTAATAAATCCATTGCCTGCTAATTAATGATTCTTCCTGAAACTTAAGAAGCTGGAATAAGGACCCAACTTTTGTAATAATCTATATAAAATCAACAATGGTATTTTCATACCTGCAACTCTTGGTCTGTCTACCTTGGGACAAATGATACCCCAGGTTGTGACATTTCCCAGAAATAAAAAAAATAGAAGGAAATAGAATGGTGGAGTGGGAAGAGCACAAAACACTATAATTTGGAGCTAAAACATCTTAGTTCAAGTTCTGCCTTTACTGTGTACCGGCTCTATAACAAGTGGGCAAGTTACTTAATACTCTGAGCTTCAATCTCGTCATCTATAAAATAGGGCAGTGTTATTTCTCTCTTTCTCTCCCCCTCTCCCAGATGAAGAATCTGTGAGATGATTATTTTGAAAATGTGTAGCACAGTGGCAAGTTAGGCACCCAATAAACGTGACTTTTTCTTAAGAAACCTTAACTCAAGGAGTTTGCAGCCATGAAATAATAGAATCATAGTATTCTAAAGCCTGAAGGATCATGGGGGTAAATGGTGTTGTTGCCCCCTTACTCAGAAACCTTCGAAACATCCCCATAGACTGTGCCCAGCCTTCTTTCACTCTTGATTTCGTAGTATTCTGTATGCCTTCTGCTCAGGTAGAGCACACTCTTCGCTCTTCCTGAATCAATTGACTTCTTAATTAATTTATTTAATAGATCAATTTAAAAAAATATGTCAGAGAAAAAAAATCAAAACTCTAATAAGAATTCAGCCTAAATTATTTTTCAGCAAAATCTTTCATTTATAAGTAATAACCAGATGTTACTCAGATTGGTTTTCAGCAATCAGTGAGATTTTCTTCTGTCTTTTCAAAAGCATGAACACTGTGGGAAGGGAAGAAAAAGGGAGTCATGCATGGAGGTCCTAGGACATAATTGATTCACTGCCTCCAGAGGCAAGATATTTCTTATTTTATAACTAAGATGACTTGATTATAAACAGCAATAACTTCTGACTGCAACCTTTTCTTATTTCATTTGGGTATAAAATTTAAAAAAGAAAATTAAAACATCTCATTCTCTCTCTCATTCCACTTCCTGTTACTTCTATAAACTTTCATTTGCCAATTATTATTGAATACTTTATTACCTCTCCTGTTGTTACAATATACCTACTTTGATTTCTTCCATGGTTGAGACTAGTTCTATATGGCCAGCCTTCACTCAGAGAAAGTGTCCAAATGTGGTGACAATTAGAGTCTATGATGATTTCTTCAGTAGTCAACGCCAGTGCATGCCTGGTGCATCCCAGATAGCTGAGGATCAGAGGTGTTCTTCTCCCACAGAGGATATAGCCCAGGTATCATAGATGCAGGCCAGAACTAACAGCATTAGGAAAACTTTACTGGAAAGAAAATACCAATAAATGAATTCTTAATTTTAAATAAATTTTGTGTTTTATATTACATCTGGCTAATATGTTCAATATTTTCTGCCCTTAAACCACTATGCTTCCCTTTGTTGGATTCCTAGTTGAGAATTCACACAATGCCTCCCATCTAGTCAGAAAGAGATCTCATAATTCCATGGAGAATCATACATATTATGGAGAATCATATATTCATGATTTCCTTTCCAATTTTAAACAGTGAATTATTATCAAACTGCTTTGGAAATGGTATAAAAATGTATAAGAAAATTTCACAGCCGGGTGTGGTGGCGCACGC